>JARQOD010001237.1:0-104679 GCA_033576555.1 Oophaga sylvatica
AAAAATTGAAAATTGTATGGTACTCACAGAAGGGAAAAAATATTGTGATAGAAAAAAGGTTGTCAGAGTTGTCAGAGATATTTTTCTGTTTGTTGCATTTTTTTTTTTTTTTACCCTCTGTATCTCTGGGTGCTGGGGAGGATCTTTTCTCCCAATGGAGTTTGCACAGTTGTCTGGCCATGTGGATCAGCTTGCCACTGAGGTTCGGAGTATTGCTATCTATCTTGCTGGGTTGCCTGTTGTGGAACCTAGGATCCCCATGCCAGATTTGTTTTTAGGGGATCGAGCTAAGTTTCAGAATTTCAAAAATAATTGTAAATTGTTTTTTGCCTTAAAATCTAAGTCCTAAGGAAACGCAGCGCAGCAGGTTCAAATTATCATCTCTCTCCTGCACGGCGATCCTCAGGATTGGGCTTTTTCCCTGATACCTGGGGATCCTGTTTTGAGTGATGTTGATGCGTTTTTTCAGGCTTTGGGGTTATTGTACGATGAGCCTAATGTCACTGATCAAGCTGAAAAAGCCTTGTTGGCATTAAATCAGGGGCTTGATGACGCTGAGTTATACTGTCAGAGATTCCGTAGGTGGGCAGTCCTGACCAAATGGAATGACGACGCTTTGGCGGCCCTTTTCCGGAAGGGTCTGTCAGATAATGTAAAGGATGTTATGGTGGGATTCCCTGTCCCCTCTGGTCTCAATGATTCTATGTCATTAGCGATTCAAATTGACAGACGTTTGCGTGAGCGGAGAAGTATGCGTGGAGTGGTGTTGCCTTGTGAGCCAGCTTCTGAGCCCATGCAGTGTGATGGAGTGGTGTCTGGGGCACAGCGTCATGAGTTTCGAAAGCGCAATAGGTTATGTTTCTACTGTGGTGATGCCTCTCATGCTATTTCAGTCTGCCTTAAGCGGGGAAGACGTTTTGCACGCTCAGTTGTCTTGGGTAGTGTTCAGACTAAGTTTTTATTAACTGTCACTCTGATATGCTCTCTGTCCTCATTTTCTGCTCAGGCTTTCGTTGATTCTGGAGCAGCTATTAACCTGATGGATTATGATTTTGCTAAACGTTGTGGGTTTCCCTTGATACCCCTACAGAAGTCTATTCCCCTACTGGGGATCGATTCTACCCCTTTGGCTGAGAATAAACCCCAGTTTTCTACTCAGGTGATAATGAGGGTTGAACCTGATCACCAGGAGTGCTGCAAATTTTTGGTTCTATATAATCTGCATGACATTATCGTGCTGGGTTTCCCTTGGTTACAGTCTCATAATCCTGTTTTGGATTGGAAATCTGTGTCTGTAACCAGTTGGGGCTGCCAATGTGTTAATACCAACACTCCTGTTTTTTCTGCCTCCCCCCAAGCTCAGGATGTTCCTGACTTTTTGTTTGATTTTTCTGATGTGTTTAGCGAAAGTAAATCTGCATCCTTACCTCCCCATAGGAGCTATGACTGCGCTATTGAATTAGTGCCGGGTAGTAAATTCCCTAAAGGTCGCCTTTTTAACTTGTCTGTACCTGAACATGACGCTATGCGGTCTTATATCAAGGAATCATTGGAGAAGGGTCATATCAGACCATCCTCTTCACCCTTAGGTGCCGGTTTTTTTCTTTGTGGCCAAAAAAGATGGTTCATTAAGGCCGTGTATTGATTATCGTCTCTTGAACAATATTACTGTGAAATATCAATACCCGTTACCCTTGATTTCTGACCTGTTTTCCAGGGTGAAAAACGCTACTTGGTTTACCAAGCTTGACCTCAGGGGGGCGTATAACCTTATTCGCATTAAGCGCGGGGATGAATGGAAGACGGCATTCAATACCCCTGAAGGGCATTTTGAGTACCTAGTGATGCCCTTTGGGCTCATTAATGCCCCTTCCGTCTTCCAGTCCTTCATGAATGACATTTTCAGGGATTTTGTGGACAAATTTCTGATTGTTTATTTGGATGATATCTTGATTTTTTCTAATGACTGGGACTCTCATGTGAAACATGTTCGGACTGTGTTCCAGATTTTGAGGGATAATGCTCTGTATGTGAAGGGATCAAAGTGTCTTTTTGGCGTACAGAAGATCTCATTTCTGGGATTCATTTTGTCCCCATCTGTTATTGAAATGGACCCGGTCAAGGTTCAGGCCATCTGTGATTGGGTCTAACCTACTTCATTAAAGGCTCTTCAGAGATTTTTGGGTTTTGCCAATTTTTATCGTAAATTTATTGGTAATTTCTCGGTTATTGTTAAATCATTAACTGATTTGACCAGAAAGGGTTCTGATGTGGTGAATTGGCCTCCTGAGGCAGTCTCTGCATTTCAGGAACTTAAGCAGAGATTCACTTCTGCTCCTGTTCTACGGCAGCCTGATGTTTCTCTGCCATTTCAGGTGGAGGTTGATGCCTCTGAAATTGGGGCAGGTGCCGTTTTGTCCCAAAAAGATCCAGAGACCTCTAAAAGTAACCCTTGTGCCTTTTTCTCTCGAAAATTTTCTCCTACTGAACGTAATTATGACGTGGGTAATCAGGAGTTATTGGCCATGAAGTGGGCTTTTGAAGAGTGGAGACATTGGCTGGAGGGAGCCAAACATCAGGTGGTGGTCCTTACGGACCATAAGAATCTGGTCTATCTGGAATCTGCCAAGCGACTCAGTCCTAGACAGGCCAGGTGGGCCTTGTTTTTCACACGTTTTGATTTTGTGGTTTCCTTTCTTCCTGGCACTAAGAATGTTAAGGCGGATGCCCTCTCGAGGAGTTTCCTTGCGGACTCTCCTGAGTTATCTGATCCTTCTGTTATTTTGAAAGAGGGTGTAGTTCTTTCCGCCATCTCGCCCAATTTGAGACTTGCTCTGGAGGGGTGTCAGGAGGATAGGCCCGAGCGCTGCCCTGTTGGAAAATTGTTTGTCCCGGACCAATGGAAAAAGAGTGTGATGTCTGAGATTCATTGTTCCGCATTGGCTGGGCATCCCGGAATTTTTGGTACCAGAGACTTGGTTAGTCGGTCCTTTTGGTGGCCTACCTTGTCTCGCGATGTCAGGGAATTTGTGCAGTCCTGCGGGACTTGCTCTCGCTCCAAGCCTTGCTCTCGCTCTAGTGGTTTGTTGATGCCATTGCCTGTGCCCAAGAGACCATGGACCCATATCTCTATGGATTTCATTTCCGATCTTCCTGTTTCTCAGAGAATGACCACCATCTGGGTAATTTGTGATAGGTTTTCCAAAATGATACATCTTGTGCCATTACCTAAGTTGCCTTCCTCCTCTGAATTGGTGCCGTTGTTTCTTCAGCACGTGGTTCGTTTACACGGCATTCCTGAGAACATTGTGTCTGATAGAGGAGTCCAGTTTGTTTCCAGATTTTGGAGGACTTTTTGTTCTAAACTGGGTGTTCAATTGTCTTTCTCCTCGGCATTTCATCCTCAGACCAATGGTCAAACTGAGAGAACAAACCAGACATTAGAGACTTATCTAAGATGCTTTGTGTCTGCTGATCAGGATGACTGGGTCTCTTTTTTGCCTTTGGCTGAGTTTGCTCTTAATAATAGGGCTAGCTCTGCCACTTTGATGTCTCCGTTTTTCTGTAATTCTGGTTTTCACCCTCGATTTTCTTCAGGACAGACGGAAGCTTCTGTCTGTCCAGGTGTTGACTCTGTTGTTGAGCGTATGCAACAGATTTGGGACCAGGTAGTGGAGAGGTTGTCCCTCTCTCAGGAGAAGGCCCAGCGGTTTGCTAACCGGCATAGGACTGATGGTCCTCGGTTTAAAGTGGGGACTTGGTCTGGTTGTCCTCAAAGAATATTCCTATGAGAGTAGCATCTCCTAAATTTAAGCCTAGGTTCATTGGACCTTATAAGATCATGGAGATTATTAATCCTGTTTCTTTTCGTTTGCTTCTTCCAGGGACATTTAAGATCCATAACGTGTTCCACAAGTCCTTGTTGAAGAGGTTTGTTGAGCCAGTGGTTCCTGCTACTGTGCCTCCTGACCCTGTTTTGGTTGAGGGCAATCTGGAGTATGTGGTTGAGAAAATATTGGATTCTCGTTTTTCTAGACGAAGACTCCAGTATTTGGTTAAATGGAGAGGTTATGGTCAGGAAGACAATTCTTGGGTGTTTGCTTCGGACATCCATGCTAGGAGACTTATCCGTGCGTATCATAGAACTCATCCTGACCAACCTGGTTGCTCAAATGAGGGTTCGGTGACCCCTCCTCAAGGGGGGGTACTGTTGTGAATGGGTTTGAGATGAGTTCTGAGCAGAGGCTCCCTCTGGTGGTTACAAGCGGTACTAGTGAAGATTGTGAGGACTGGGAATCAGGTGTTACTGACTGGTCTTATATAAGGGAGTCATTTTCCCATCAGGGTTGCCGGTGATCAATTGTTCTGGTCTGAATCCTTCATTCCAGTTTCCCTTGTAGCCTGCTGTGTCGTGTCTGCATCTCCTGCTACCAGATAAGAATTTTTCTTCTTTTGTGTTGTTGCTATATTTTTGCATTTTGTCCTGCACTTCTTTGGGGGCCTTCTGGGTCCCCTCCGGGGGCTTCTGCCTTCTCAGTTTAGTTCAGCCACTGAGTTTTGTTCTTTTGCTTTTTCCAGTTTTTTCAGTGGCTGCTGTTTTGATTTTGTTACACCAGAGAGCTAATTTAGGTGGTAGAGGTCGTGTGATCTCAGGTGATTTTGAAATTAGTAGAGTTGGTGTTTTTCAGGGTTTTCTGGGATTGCAGTAAGTACCCTTCCTGTCCTTTTCTATTTAGATAGTTTGGGCCCCAGCGTTTGCTCATTCTATTTTCTTTCTGTGTCAGTATTTCCTCTTGTCTAACCGCCATTACATGTTTGGGGGCTTTCTATTATCTTTGGGGTTCTGCTCCGGGGCAGATAGCTTTCCTATTTCTATCTTTAGGTGTAGTTAGTTTCTCAGGCTGTGACGAGGCGTCTAGGACCAACGTAGGAACGCTCCACGGCTGCCTCTAGTTTTGGTGGTTAGTCAGGGTACTGCAATCCCATAGATTCCAACTGCTCTGGTGTATTGCCTTTTTTACCTGCACTCCTCAGCTACCGAAACATAACACAAACTTAGATTCAGTGTGAACAGGTGCTAAACCTAGAGTCACCAACTCATATACATACAAGAAGAAAAGGCAGCACACTGCAGCGCCACAGCCTGCAAACACGAAACATGAAAAATATGAAAAATGAATTACATCACTACCCTAGAAATATGAAAAACTGAGAAGTCTTAGCGCACAAGATGGCCAAATTATGTGAGCCTGATAGCCACGTCAAGGCTCTTCTCGTATATCAGGTCCCTAACTAATGCCTATCCTCGCTTTAGAAAAGTCTGTCTGCATGGGAACCTATGAATCCTCTTTTCAGACTAAAATCTACATCTCTGTGGAGGGGTGATGAACCTGCTGTAATTAAAAGGCCTGTGACCACCAGGTGGAGTGCTCAGGCAGAAGGTAAATGAATACATATCAAAAAACTGACCGGCACATCCAAACTTAGATTCAGTGTGAACAGGTGCTAAACCTAGAGTCACCAACTCATATACATACAAGAAGAAAAGGCAGCACACTGCAGCGCCACAGCCTGCAAACACGAAACATGAAAAATATGAAAAATGAATTACATCACTACCCTAGAAATATGAAAAACTGAGAAGTCTTAGTGCACAAGATGGCCAAATTATGTGAGCCTGATAGCCACGTCAAGGCTCTTCTCGTATATCAGGTCCCTAACTAATGCCTATCCTCGCTTTAGAAAAGTCTGTCTGCATGGGAACCTATGAATCCTCTTTTCAGACTAAAATCTACATCTCTGTGGAGGGGTGATGAACCTGCTGTAATTAAAAGGCCTGTGACCACCAGGTGGAGTGCTCAGGCAGAAGGTAAATGAATACATATCAAAAAACTGACCGGCACATCCAAACTTAGATTCAGTGTGAACAGGTGCTAAACCTAGAGTCACCAACTCATATACATACAAGAAGAAAAGGCAGCACACTGCAGCGCCACAGCCTGCAAACACGAAACATGAAAAATATGAAAAATGAATTACATCACTACCTAGAAATATGAAAAACTGAGAAGTCTTAGCGCACAAGATGGTCAAATTATGTGAGCCTGATAGCCACGTCAAGGCTCTTCTCGTATATCAGGTCCCTAACTAATGCCTATCCTCGCTTTAGAAAAGTCTGTCTGCATGGGAACCTATGAATCCTCTTTTCAGACTAAAATTGTTTTACACCAATTACAACTGACAAATAAAAAAATATATAAAAATGGGATATATATCCAGCATGCTCCCATAGGTACGTATGCGAACTGTAATCAATCTATGTGATCTGTAATCAATCTATGTGATGAGGTCCAAACTCATAGATGCATGCTAACATTGTATGTACCACAAATGTACAAATAGATGAATATAAGAATTTAGTAATACCCTAGTGATGGATACCATAAAGTATATATCACAAGTGCTTGAGTATGAGGATTCAATGGTATCCTAGTGTTAAACACTATATGGCATCACAGAGGGCATGTATATGGCCCGCAATATACAGTCATGGCCAAAAGTTTTGAGAATGACACAAATATTATATTTTCACATGATTTGCTGCCCTCTGGTTTTTATGTGTGTTTTGACAGATATTTTTATCACAGACAGAAATATAATTGCAAACATATGAGTAACAAAAGCTTATATTGACAGTTAGAATGAGTTAATGCAGCAAGTCAATATTTGCAGTGTTGACCCTTCTTCTTCAGGACCTCTGCAATTCTCCCTGGCATGCTCTCAATCAACTTCTGGACCAAATCCTGACTGATAGCAGTCCATTCTTGCACAATCAATGCTTTCATTTAGTCAGAATTTTTAGGTTTTTGTTTTTCCACCCATCTCTTGATGATTGACCACAAGTTCTCAATGGGATTAAGATCTGGGGAGTTTCCAGGCCATGGACCCAATGTTTTGTTCCCTGAGCCATTTAGTTATCACCTTTACTTTATGGCAAGGTGCTGCATCATGCTGGAAAAGGCATTGTTGATAGCCAAACTGCTCTTGGAGGGTTGGGAGAAGTTGCTCTTGGAGGACATTCTGGTACCATTCTTTATTCATGGCTGTGTTTTTAGGCAAGACTGTGAGCGAGCCGATTCCCTTGACTGAGAAGCAACCCCACACATGAATGGTTTCAGGATGCTTAACAGTTGGCATGAGACAAGACTGGTGGTAGCGCTCACCTTGTCTTCTCCGAATGAGGCGTTTTCCTGATGTCCCAAACAATCGAAAATGGGATTCATCAGAGAAAATAACTTTACCCCAGTCCTCAGCAGTCCACTGCCTGTACCTTTTGCAGAATATCAGTCTGTCCATGATGTTTTTTCTGGAGAGAAGTGGCTTCTTTGCTGCCCTCCTTGAGACCAGGCCTTGCTCCAAGAGTCTCCGCCTCACAGTGCGTGCAGATGCACTCACACCTGCCTGCTGCCATTCCTGAGCAAGCTCTGTACTGCTGGTAGCCCGATCCCGCAGCTGAAACACTTTTAAGAGACGGTCCTGGCGCTTGCTGGTCTTTCTTGGGCGCCCTGGAGCCTTTTTGGCAACAATGGAACCTCTCTCCTTGAAGTTCTTGATGATGCGATAGATTGTTGACTGAGGTGCAATCTTTCTAGCTGCGATACTCTTCCCTGTTAGGCCATTTTTGTGCATTGCAATGATGACTGCACGTGTTTCTTTAGAGATAACCATGGTTAACAGAAGAGAAACAATGATGCCAAGCACCAGCCTCCTTTTAAAGTGTCCAGTGGTGTCATTCTTACTTAATGATGACAGATTGATCTCCAGCCATGTCCTCATCAACACCCACACCTGTGTTAATAGAGCAATCACTGAAAAGAGGTTAGCTGGTCCTTTTAAGGCAGGGCTGCCATGATGTTGAAATGTGTTTTGGGGGATAAAGTTCATTTTCTAGCCAAATATTGACTTTGCAAGTAATTGCTGTTAAGCTGATCACTCTTTATAACATTCTGGAGTAAATGCAAACTGCCATTAGAAAAAGTGAAGCAGTAGACTTTGTAAAAATTAATATTTGTGTCATTCTCAAAACTTTTGGCCATGACTGTACACAACAGCACATGCTAACATTGCATATACCACAAATGGTGTCCTAGTGTAAAACACTATATACTGTTATGTTTTGGTAGCTGAGGAGAGCAGGCAAAAACGGCAATACACCAGAGAGGTTGGAATCTACTGGATTGCAGTACCCTGACTAACCACCACAACTAAAGGCAGCCGTGGAGCGTTCCTACGTTGGTCCTAGACGTCTCATCACAGCCTGAGAGGCTAACTACACCTAAAGATAGAAAGAGGAAAGCTATCTGCCCCGGAGCAGATCCCCAAAGAACATAGGAAGCCCCCAAACATGTAATGGCGGTTAGACAAGAGGAAATACAGACACAGACAGAAAATAGTATGAGCAAACGCTGGGGCCCAATCTGACTTAGACAGAAAAGGATAGGAAGGATACTTACTGCAATCCAAAAAAAACCTAAAAAAAACCAACGCTACTAATTGCAAAAACACCTGAGATCACACGACCTCTACCACCTAAATTAGTTCTCTGGTGTAACAAAACTAAGCCGCAGCCACAGAAAAAAAACTGGAAAAGGCAAATGAACAAACAACAATGGCTCCAGAGGAACCGAGAGGAGATCAAGCCCCCCGGGGAGGGGAACCTGGCTAACCTCACAGAAATGCAGAGAAATATGAAAATGGAAAGTACAAAAACAAAAAACAGAAAATATCTTATCTGAGAGCAGGAGAAGAGGCAAGACTCAGCAAGCTTCCAAGTGAACCAGGAAACAACGTTGAGACAAGAACAATTGATCACCGGCAACCATGATGGGGGGAAACCTCCCTTATATCCAGCCAGTCCGTGATCCATGATTGCCAATCCTCATTGAATGGTTCAGTACTGTTTGCAACCACCAGAGGGACCTTCTGCTCAGAATCCATTTCTAAAACATTCATAACAGTACCCCCCCTTGAGGAGGGGTCACCGAACCCTCATTAGTGCAACCAGGTCGGTCAGGATGAGCTCTGTGATACGCATGGATCAGTCTCCTAGCATGGATGTCCGAAGCAAACACCCAAGAATTGTCCTCCTGACCATAACCTCTCCACTTAACCAAATACTGGAGTTTCCGTCTAGAAAAGCGAGAATCCAATATTTTCTCAACCACATACTCCAGATTGCCCTCAACCAAAACAGGGTCGGGGGGCGCAGCCATAGGAACCACTGGCTCGACAAACCTCTTCAATAAGGACTTGTGGAACACGTTATGGATCTTAAATGTCCCTGGAAGAAGTAAACGAAAGGAAACAGGATTAAGAATCTCCATGATCTTATAAGGTCCAATGAACCTAGGCTTAAATTTAGGAGATGCAACTCTCATAGGGATATTTCTTGAGGACAACCAGACCAAGTCCCCCACTTTAAACCGAGGACCATCAGTCCTATGCCGGTTAGCAAACCGCTGGGCCTTCTCCTGAGAGAGGGACAACCTCTCCACTACCTGGTCCCAAATCTGTTGCATACGCTCCACAACAGAGTCAACACCTAGACAGGCAGAAGCCTCCGTCTGTCCTGAAGAAAATCGAGGGTGAAACCCAGAATTACAGAAAAATGGAGACATCAAAGTGGCAGAGCTAGCCCTATTATTAAGAGCAAACTCAGCCAAAGGCAAAAAAGAGACCCAGTCATCCTGATCAGCAGACACAAAGCATCTTAGATAAGTCTCCAATGTCTGGTTTGTTCTCTCAGTTTGACCATTGGTCTGAGGATGAAACGCCGAGGAGAAAGACAACTGAACACCAAGCTTAGAACAAAAGGTCCTCCAAAATCTGGAAACAAACTGGACTCCTCTGTCAGACACAATGTTCTCAGGAATGCCGTGTAAACGAACCACGTGCTGAAGGAACAAAGGTACCAATTCAGAGGAGGAAGGCAACTTAGGTAATGGCACAAGATGTATCATCTTGGAAAACCTATCACAAATCACCCAGATAACGTCATTCTCTGAGAAACAGGGAGATCGGAAATAAAATCCATAGAGATATGGGTTCATGGTCTCTTGGGCACAGGCAATGGCATCAACAAACCACTAGAGCGAGAGCAAGGCTTGGAGCGAGAGCAAGTCCCACAGCACTGCACAAACTCCCTGATGTCACGAGACAAAGTAGGCCACCAAAAGGACCGACTCACCAAGTCTCTGGTACCAAAAATTCCGGGATGACCAGCCAATGCGGAACAATGAATCTCAGACATCACACTCTTCTTCCACTGGTCTGGGACAAACAATTTCCCAACAGGGCAGCGCTTGGGTTTATCCTCCTGACACCCCTCCAGAGCCAGTCTCAAATTGGACGAGATGGCGGAAAGAACTACACCCTCTTTCAAAATAACAGCAGGATCAGATAACTCAGGAGAGTCCGCAAGGAAACTCCTCGAGAGGGCATCAGCCTTAATATTCTTAGTGCCAGGAAGAAAGGAAACCACAAAATTAAAACGTGTGAAAAACAAGGCCCACCTGGCCTGTCTAGGATTAAGTCGCTTGGCTGATTCCAGATAAACCAGATTCTTATGGTCCGTGAGGACCACCACCTGATGTTTGGCTCCCTCCAGCCAATGTCTCCACTCTTCAAAAGCCCACTTCATGGCCAATAACTCCCGAATACCCACGTCATAATTACGTTCAGTTGGAGAAAATTTTCGAGAGAAAAAAGCACAAGGATTACTTTTAGAGGTCTCAGTATCTCTTTGGGACAAAACGGCACCTGCCCCAATTTCAGAGGCATCAACCTCCACCTGAAATGTCAGAGAAACATCAGGCTGCCGTAGAACAGGAGCAGAAGTGAATCTCCGCTTAAGCTCCTGAAACGCAGAGAGTGCCTCAGGAGGCCAATTCACCACATCAGAACCCTTTTTGGTCAAATCAGTCAATGGTTTAACAATAACAGAGAAATGACCAATAAATTTACGATAAAAATTGGCAAAACCCAAGAATCTCTGAAGAGCCTTTAATGAAGTAGGTTGGACCCAATCACAGATGGCCTGAACCTTGACCGGGTCCATTTCAATAACAGATGGAGACAAAATGAATCCCAGAAATTAGATCCTCTGTACGCCAAAAAGACACTTTGATCCCTTCACATACAGAGCATTCTCTCTCAAAATCTGGAACACAGTCCGAACATGTTTCACATGAGAGTCCCAGTCATTGGAAAAAATCAAGATATCATCCAAATAAACAATCAGAAATTTATCCACAAAATCCCTGAAAATGTCATTCATGAAGGACTGGAAGACGGAAGGAGCATTAGTGAGCCCAAAGGGCATCACTAGGTACTCAAAATTCCCCTCTGGGGTATTAAACGCCGTCTTCCATTCATCCCCGTGCTTAATGCGAATAAGGTTATACGCCCCCCTGAGGTCAAGCTTGGTAAACCAAGTAGCACTTTTCACCCTGGAGAACAGGTCAGAAATCAATGGTAACGGATATTGATATTTCACAGTGATATTGTTCAAGAGACGATAATCAATACACGGCCTTAATGAACCATCCTTTTTGGCCACAAAGAAAAAACCGGCACCCAAGGGTGAAGAGGATGGTCTGATATGACCCTTCTCCAATGACTCCTTGATATAAGACCGCATAGCGTCATGTTCAGGTACAGACAAGTTAAAAAGGCGATCTTTAGGGAATTTACTACCAGGCACTAATTCAATAGCGCAGTCATAGCTCCTATGGGGGGCAAGGATGCAGATTTACTTTCGCTAAACACATCAAAAAAATCAGTCAAAAAGTCAGGCACATCTTGAGCCTGGGGAGAGGCAGAAAAAACAGGAGTGTTGGCATTAACACATTGACAGCCCCAACTGGTTACAGACACAGATTTCCAATCCAAAACAGGATTATGAGACTGCAACCAAGGGAAACCTAGTACAATAATGTCATGCAGATTATACAGCACCAAAAATTTGCAACTCTCCTGATGATCAGGTTCAACCCTCATTATCACCTGAGTAGAGAACTGGGGTTTATTCTCAGCCAAAGGGGTAGAATCAATCCCCAGTAGGGGAATAGACTTCCGTAGGGGTATCAAGGGAAACCCACAATGTTTAGCAAAATCAAAATCCATCAGACAACTGTGCAAACTCCATTGAGAGAAAAAAAATCCTCCTCAGCACCCAGAGAAAAAGAGGGAAAAAAAAATGCAAAAAAAAAAAAAAAAATCTCTGACAACTCTGACAACTTTTTTTTTTCTCCACACTATTTTTCCCTTCTGTGAGGACCATATAACTTTCAGTTCGGGCCTGTGATACTGTTATGTTTTGGTAGCTGAGGAGAGCAGGCAAAAACGGCAATACACCAGAGAGGTTGGAATCTATTGGATTGCAGTACCCTGACTAACCATCACAACTAAAGGCAGCCGTGGAGCGTTCCTACATTGGTCCTAGACGCCTCGTCACAGCCTGAGAGATTAACTACACTTAAAGATAGAAAGAGGAAAGCTATCTGCCCCGGAGCAGATCCCCAAAGAACATAGGAAGCCCCCAAACATGTAATGGCGGTTAGACAAGAGGAAATACAGACACAGACAGAAAATAGTATGAGCAAACGCTGGGGCCCAATCTGCCTAGACAGAAAAGGATAGAAAGGATACTTACTGCAATCCAAAAAAACCCTAAAAAAAACCAACGCTACTAATTGCAAAAACACCTGAGATCACACGACCTCTACCACCTAAATTAGTTCTCTGGTGTAGCAAAACTAAGCCGCAGCCACAGAAAAAAAACTGGAAAAGGCAAATGAACAAACAACAATGGCTCCAGAGGAACCGAGAGGAGACCAAGCCGCCCGGGGAGGGGAACCTGGCCAACCTCACAGAAATGCAGAGAAATATACAAATGGCAAGCACAAAAACAGAAAAACAGAAAATATCTTATCTGAGAGCAGGAGAAGAGGCAAGACTCAGCAAGCTTCCAAGTGAACCAGGAAACAACGTTGAGACAAGAACAATTGATCACCGGCAACCATGATGGGGGGAAACCTCCCTTATATCCAGCCAGTCCGTGATCCCTGATTGCCAATCCTCATTGAATGGTTCAGTACTGTTTGCAACCACCAGAGGGACCTTCTGCTCAGAATCCTGTTCTGATTTGGTAGCTGAGGAGAGCAGGCAAAAAAGGCAATACACCAGAGAGGTTGGAATCTATTGGATTGCAGTACCCTGACTAACCACCACAACTAAAGGCAGCCGTGGAGCGTACCTACGTTGGTCCTAGACGCCTCGTCACAGCCTGAGAAGCTAACTTCACCTAAAGATAGAAAGAGGAAAACTATCTGCCCCGGAGCAGATCCCCAAAGAACATAGGAAGCCCCCAAACATGTAATGGCGGTTAGACAAGAGGCAATACAGACAAAGACAGAAAATAGTATGAGCAAACGTTGGGGCCCAATCTTCCTAGACAGAAAAGGATAGGAAGGTCACTTACTGCAATACGAAAAACCCTAAAAAATACCAACACACTAATTGCAAAAACACCTGAGATCACACGACCTCTACCACCTAAATTAGTGATCTGGTGTAACAAAACTAAGCCGCAGCCACAGAAAAAACTGGAAAAGGCAAATGAACAAACAACTGGCTGAACTAAACTGAGAGTAGCACAAGCCCCCGGAGGGGACCTGGCAGACCCCCACAGAAGTGCAGGACAAAATGCAAAAAGCAAGCACAAAAAACTAAAAGAAGAAAATGTCTTATCTGTTAGCAGAAGATGCAAGCACGAAACAGCAAGCTTCAAAGTGAACCAGGAACAAAAGTTGAGACCAGAACAATTGATCACCGGCAACCCTGATGGGAGGGAACCTCCCTTATATAAGACCAGTCAGTAACACCTGATCGCCAATCTTCACAATCTTCATTGAATAGTTCAGTACTGTTTGTAACCACCAGAGGGAGCTTCTGCTCAGAATTAATTTCTAGCACATTCACAACAGAATCCATTTCTAAAACATTCATAACAATATACTGTCACAGAGGGCATGCTTATGGACCGCAATATACATAAACACTGTGTCACATAATATACAGTAATTAACATAATAGTCATTATGGCAGGACACAGCGAATAAAGTTAGACATATCTAAATGCAATGCAAAGACATGGATATTCTAATTCAAAGAGCCTCCATACAGTGCAGACATAGTGGTATCAGAACACATACGACCTTTGGTGGAGCCAAGATTCCCCGACGCGCGTTTCGCGTTAGCTTCGTCCTGGGGGGGTGTAGATTGTGATATGGTGCTAATTGTACCCATATATACATTTCCTAGTCATAGAATTACCAGCTTAATCTCCAACATGTGAGTAATCCGGCTCCCAGCATGTGACGCGCCATAGAGACGATTCCGCCGGCCGTGCAGCCACTCCCCCATCCGACACGTCAGAATGGGAAGGAAGCCACATCGAGCCCGGCTGGACGCGTCTCCATAGCAGCACACAACATCGCGAGATAACGTCGTCAGTGGATAGACCACGCCCCCGTCCGACGTGTCAGGACTAAGGGGCGGTATCTCACCAATCTGACGAACATATCTAAGCGATGTTTTGCTGGGAGGACTCAGTAGCTGAACAACTACAAATGGCAGGATAAGTTGTGTTAAATAACAACGCAAAATATATATAAGTGGGACTATTTACATCAAAATAGAGTAATATCCTGCCATTATGTAGATTTTCATGTGGGAGAGAAATAATGTGCATAATGCTAAATGAAACATCACTGTAAAGACAATTAACAATCCCCAGTGTATTAACATAGCAACATCTCCCATAATGAAAGTATGTGAATATAACTGAAAATAAAACAATAAACAATAAACTGATAAAGGGTATATATTATATAATCTGTATAATGTGCATGTTATAAGCACAGATACAATAACGGAGCCATAGATGCCGAAGAAGGAGTCCCAAAGGATCTGTGAGAATTTCTTCTCATTCTTCTCTATAGGTTCTATAAACGGGTATTGATCCGATGAAGGTCACATGGTTGTTTCTCCAGTGGAAGAAAACGGTAAGTTCCACCCAATAGATGCTTACAGCTAGAGGACTTCATCAACATCGATAACATCCATAGTATCCGTACTGGAGATCACGTATGCATATATAACCTAATATAAACTGAAAAAGTTATATGAAGACAAAAAATAAAAACCACTAAAATAAATTATAGAAAGGGGGCAAAACTCAGAACCTCATTGAGTCCCTCAGGTTGAAAAGATCCTATTTTGAAGATCCATTGTGTCTCTACTTGAGCCAATTTCTTTTTCCAATCTCCTCCCCTATAGTCCACAAAGACTTTGTCTATACCTATTGCCTTTAGTAATTTAGGGTTGGAGTCATGATAAATTTTGAAATGCTTGGGTATGGGCTTTAGAAGGGCAACATCATCTACCTCCCGGGCATTTTTTATGTCCCTATAGTGTTCTCTGATTCGAGTTTTTAAGGATCTGGAGGTCATGCCTACATATATTTAGTACACGGTAGAGTTGAGCGATACTTTCCGATATCCTAAAGTATCGGAATCGGAATGGTATCGCCGATATCACTAAAATATCGGCGATACCCGATACCGATACCGGAAGTCCCATGTAAGTCTATGGGAACAAAATATCGAAATTAAAAAAAACCCATTCTTGCCTTGTTGGTTAATTGTACATGAAGGAAAACAAGAAAGAGTAATGTAGAATGTATTGGGGAAGGTTGAGGAGACATTAAAGCATAGATGTTTAACCCAATCAAATGGAATAGCATAAATATTTTTTTTTTTAAAGATGTTCGGATTGACGAAGAAATTGACAATGTTAACGTTTTTTATATTTTGGCAAATATGTATATTACACAACTTCCATGCTCTTCATCTTCACCTTTTTAACTTTTCACACACTTTCTCCTTCATAATCTTCTGCAGCATCATCTTTTTCATCAAATTATTCTTCATCTTCACCTTCTTTATCTTCTTCTTAAACTTCTTGCTATTCATCTTTGTTAACATTACTCATATTCTTCTTATTAAACTATTATTCTTATTCATATTCTGCTTCATCTTCTTCATCATATTCTTATTTGTGACAGAGAATCCTGTACTTGTAATCTGTCAAAGTATGAATTTTTCATCCTTCCGTTCTTGCTGTCACAAAAGATTTAAATTACAACAGTATTTGTCCGTGTTCAGTTTAGCCTGCAGCAGCAGGCATTTTCCAGGGGCACCACGAGGAGGAACGGACTCACCCCCATACACTGCTTAGTCTTCTTCTGCTTAGAATTTAGAGCATATATTTTGCTCTTCATTTTGGTCTTATACTTCATGTTCTTCTGCTTTTAGATCTTCTGCTTATTGTTCTTGTGTCTCTTGTTCTGTATCTTGTATTTGTAGCACAACCTGTACAGCTGATGTACTGGGACACGGTACTAAGCAGGAGGTACTGTGCTCCAAAGCACTACAAGGACACAGACGTTGCTGGAACTCGTACGAGGGAGGCACTAGGCAAGGCACTGCGGAGAACCAGTTGACGGTACTGAACCGGGCAGCAGAGAAGAGCCATGCACACCGAGACAGCTGACGTTACTGGACACGGTTACTAAGCAGGAGTACCTGCTCCAAGCACTACCCAGGACAGCAATTGCTGGAACTCGGATACCGAGATGGAGGCACCTAGGCCAAAGGCACTGCGGAGAACCAGTTGACGGTACTGGAACCCGGACGGGTAGCAGAAGGTACAAGAGCCAATGCAAGTAACGAGGACCAGCTGACTGTGCTGGAACCCGGAGGGGCAGCAGAAGGAAAAGAGCCAATGGCACAACCGAGGACCAGCTGACGTTACTGGGACACGGTTACTAAGCAGGAGGTACCTGTGCTCCAAAGCACTACCAAGGACCAGCAGACGTTGCTGGAACTCGGATACCGAGATGGAGGCACCTAGGCCAAAGGCACTGCGGAGAACCAGTTGACGGTACTGGAACCCGGACGGGTAGCAGAAGGTACAAGAGCCAATGCAAGTAACGAGGACCAGCTGACTGTGCTGGAACCCGGAGGGGCAGCAGAAGGAAAAGAGCCAATGGCACAACCGAGGACCAGCTGACGTTACTGAACCCCAGTAACACAGGAGCAAGTGTTGACTGTGCTAACAGCACTTCCGAGCAACAACTGGCGGTGTTGGAGCCCAGGGTCAAGGAGGATGTTTAAATACTAGATCAAGTAATTTCCTTGTTACCTGTCAATTTTAAATGTCTATACTTCAAACAAGAGAAAGATAACCTTTACTACCATAAGATGATGATTTCATTTAAACTAATATCTAGATAAATAAAGAATTGACAAACATAAACACATACATTAACATGTTGAACAGCAATGCAAACCACAAAATAAATTAGTTAAGGAATCTGCTATACGGTTGTACATAAAAGCATACAAGTACATATCTGAATCCATTAATGATGGATAAGTAACAGTATGTACACCATTTTTATTGTATAGACAATGAATGTCTGACTTCAAAACATCATCAGCATTACAAGTTATCTGTGATATTACTAAAATGTTCCATTTGCTGAATAATGTCCCTAAATATTTTATACAAAATTATACAATTTCCATCATGTAATACTCATAATATGTGGCAATAATCATTTTTATTAACAAACATAACCTTTAAAAAGTGCATAGTGCATAGTGAAAATTGCTATTTATGGCTGACTGTCGACTTGGAAGCATGACAACAGATAGATAAGGTATATATAGATGACACTGCATAGCCACAGA
The DNA here is from genome assembly GCA_033576555.1 of Oophaga sylvatica. Classification (NCBI taxonomy): domain Eukaryota; kingdom Metazoa; phylum Chordata; class Amphibia; order Anura; family Dendrobatidae; genus Oophaga; species Oophaga sylvatica. Next base: position 17,877 of record JARQOD010001237.1, read on the forward strand.
TGGTGAATGGCGATGTAATACTGTACCTCAATAAAGTGTGCGTCACTACTACATATTTTTTTTTTATATAGCTGTATAAACAGGGTACATGGATGTATGCTTGTGCCTTTGTTTTGACGCACAGACTGCCTTCCTGCTGAGACGCATTGGGTAGTGAACAGTTGTGTGCAGTGTTCACTGCAGTCTCTGCGGAATAACCACACTTAGACCTTATAACTTTTCAGACTTTCTTTATCAATCTACCAAGATGAAGAAGGCAGGGAGTAAGGCACGTGGTCGTGGAGTTTCTTCAGGGAGAGGACGTGGGGATTCTGTGGCTGCTGCGGCCCCCAGTGACACAGCATCCACCAGTTTTCCCCGGGCCGTGAGCGTTCCTTTATGCGCACTTTTGTAGGAGCTCGGAGTACCCCCCTGCTGCGGGAAGAACAAATTGAAGCCGTTGTTGTTTGGATCTCAGCCAATGCATCGACTTCAATTGCTTCCACCTCCTCTCAGGACCACAGCACTGTTGGGCAACCATCTGTCTCTTCACCGCCTGGCAAATTGCCCAGGCAGTCAGAGAGTTCTGTACAGGAGCCAGCTGAGTGTCTGCTTCTGTTCTCAGAATCTATTGGCTTGCAAACAGGGGCCCAGCCAAGCAGCATTCTGTAATGTGAAGAAGAGGGAGTATGCAGTGATGCGCAACAGCTGTGTCTCTCTGAATCTGAAGAGGCGGGTGAGACAGTGCCGATGGTCAGCACACCGCAGAACGCATCTGATGATGATGAGACCCAGGTGCCAGTTTCTGTTGAGCATGGTGCTGGCCAGACCACCCAACAGCAGGTGTTGGAAGAGGGTAGTGGAGATGATGAGGTCCAAGACCCAACATGGCATGAGGAACAGGAAGGTGGTGGGAGCAGCTCAGAGGAATAATAATAATATTTATTTATATAGCGCCATCATATTCCGCAGCGCTTTACAGTTTAGCAGTTTCAGAACACAAGTCATAAGTAACAACGTTAACAATACAATAATTTAAGCTAAATAAGTCGCCCCTGCTCGTGACAGCTTACAATGTACAATGAGATGGGGGAGATACAAAGTATAGGTGTTTATATACAATGGTGCATTTACAATGATGTTCCAGCCATCTTAAGGGACTGAGGGATGAGATAGTGAATGGGCTAGAGACACACACACACTTACACAGAATACATAGAATGACTTTGATTAGTGAATGTGATAGGCCGCTCTGAACAAATGTGTTTTGAGGGAGCGCCTGAAACCATGCAAATTGTGGATAGTCCTAATTTCTTGGGGTACAGCATTCCAGAGGATTGGCGTAGAGCAGGAGAAGTCTTGGAGTCGGGAGTGGGAGGTACGTATTAGTGCAGAGGTTAGTCGAAAGTCGTTTGCAGAGCGCAGCAGTCGGTTAGGCCGATAGATAGAAATGAGGGAGGAGATGTAGGAGGGGTGCTGCACTGTGGAGAGCTTTGTGGGTGAGAACCAGTACTTTGGTTGAAAGCTGGGAGAGGCCTAGAGAAATGGTTAGTGATAGAAGGAAGATAGAGGAAGACATTGCCCCAACGGTACAAACAGGAGGGAGAGTTAGGCTGCAGACTCGGTTGCCTGTAGCCTCCAGTTTGGCACCTGTTCGGAGCAGTTGTCTTCCAAAAGTCAAAACGTGCGCTCCCAGGACTTGCACTGCGTGGTCCTTTTTTCACACACTTGCACATGATATTTGCTATGTGAAATGCAAGCTGTGTAATTAAAAATTAAAAATAGCTAAAAGTGTCAGTCACCTCAATACCACAAATATGTGGAAACATGTGCGGACAAAGCACATAGTTGAGTTACAAAGACACACTAGAGATGTAGGCCAACCTACAGCAGCACCTACATCTTCAGGTTGTGTTGAAGCCTCTTCATCGAGCTCACACACAGCTGGTTATGCTTCCTCACAGGATCGCCATGGAAGAACCTCGGCCACTGTTGTCCAGAGACAAACTGTTATTCCACACACAGCAGCAAGTTCCCTGTCATCCTCACACTCCCAGGCCACAAAACAGCCATCGGTAGCACAGGCATGGGATAAAAGACGGCCATACTCCGCAAACCATGCACGAGCACAGGCTCTGAATGCTGGCATTGCAAAACTCCTGTCCCTTGAAATGCTGTGATTCAGGCTGGTGGAGACAGACAGTTTCCGTAACTGAATATATTGTCAATCCCACAATACAATGTGCCAAGCCGATTTCATTTCAGCAGGCAAGCTGTCCCTGGTCTGCAAAAGCATGTTGAGGGAAAAATTAAACATGCGCTACTAAAAGCCCTCAGTAGCAAGGTCCACCTGACCACCGATGCGTGGACCAGTACCCATTGTTATGATCTGCTACAACCAGTAAGGAAAGAAGGGAATTCTGTCCCTACAATACAACTAAGCTGAATCCCTACGATGTAACGGGGAACCTGATCCTGCGACCAGACCCGCTAAAGTCCTCATCTAGTGTGAACGAAGACCTATAGTTGCGAGGGAGTAATCCCTACAAGATCTAGGGACTGTGAGAAAAGGTGGACACCTCCTAACATAAATTGTAGCATGGATAATTAAACAGAAAAATAAATACTTTGTGATCCTAACATCAAGCAAAACTGACAGATTAAGGCACCTAAGCACCCGGCTAGCTTAACAGTAGATAATACAATGAAGTCAAGCAAAGCCAGAAGGGCGGAGCCAGACTAAATAGGGAAAAAAGGTCATGTGACCAGCAAACTGAAACAAAACCTAACAAGAGGGTTCTAACACCCATGGCCAGGGACAATACCTTTCCCTCACTGCCCATTGGGTCAATGTTGTGCAGCCGGGTACTGATCTTGCGAGTGGCGCTGTACGTGTTCTGCCAACTCCAAGGATTGCAGGAATCAAGTCTGTACACATTGATTCCTCCTCCTATTCCAGTTCCTCAGAATCATCGCTGCAGGAGCCGTCACGGTCTACCTCCACATGGACCCGTGAACGTTTACCTGTTGCGACCGATATGAGCACAGCCGTGTCCAAATGTCAACAGGCCATCCTGAAATTAATTTCCATGGGGAATCTTAGCCACACAGCGCAGGAGCTCTGTAATGCCATAAAGCAGGAGAGCGACGTGTGGTTTTTGGAAGAGAATCTACAGGCAGGCTTGGTAGTGTGTGACAATGGCCGAAATCTGGTGTCAGCTCTGGGCCTTGGCAACCTCACTCACATACCATGTCTGTCATATGTGCTCAACTTGGTCGTGCAGAGTTTTTTGAGGGACTATCCGGATCTTGATGCACTGCTGCACAAGGTCCGCCTAGAGTGCGCTCACTTGCGACGTTCCAGCATGGCCAGATCGCTGATTGCAGCTCTGCAACGCAGATTTCACCTTCATGAACATCGCATCATATGTGACGTACCCACCAGGTGGAATTCCTCGTTACATATGTTGGAGCGGTTGTGTGAGCAGCAGCCAACAGTAATGGAGTATCAGCTGCATCAGGCGCAGTCAACTCGCAATTTGCGGCGTTCACACTTCACCACTACTGAGTGGGCCTCTATAATAATAATAATAATATTATTTATTTATATAGCGCCATAATATTCCGCAGTGCTTTACAGTTTAACAGTTTCAAAACACGAGTCATAAGTAACAACGTTAACAATACAATAATTAAAGCAAAATCAGCCGCCCCTGCTGGTGAAAGCTTACAATCTACAATGAGGTGTGGGAGATACAAAGTACAGGTGTTTATATACAATGGTGTTTTTACAATGATGGTCCAGCCATTTTAAGGAAGTGAGGGATGCATGGAGATAGTGAATGGGCTACACACACAGAATTACACATAGAATGACTTTGATTAGTGAATGTGATAGGCCACTGTGAACAAATGTGTTTTGAGGGAGCGCCTGAAACCATCCAAATTGCGGATAGTCCTAATTTCTTGGGGTAGAGCATTCCAGAGGATTGGCGCAGCGCGGGTGAAGTCTTGGAGTTGGGAGTGGGAGGTACGGATTAGTGCAGAGGTTAGTCGAAGGTCGTTTGCAGAGTGCAGCAGTCGGTTAGGCCGATAAATATAAATAAGGGAGGAGATGTAGGGGGGTGCTGCGCTGTGGAGAGCTTTGTTGGTGAGAACCAGTAATTAGAATTGGATCCTATAATGAATGGGCAGCCACTGCCAGTGTAATGAGTGGCGAATAACTCTATGAAGGATATCTGCCACGTTTTGCGTGCGTTTGATGAGTCAACGCGGATGGCGAGTGCAGATGATGCACTAGTCAGCCTGACTGTCCCCCTTATCTGCCTGCTTCAAAAAACACTGCAAGCACTAAGGCATGAGGTTTTGGAAGAGGTGGAGGATGAGGAGTCACAAATTCCATCACCTTCTGGACAGTCAGCGCAACGTGGTTCCTCACAAAGGGCTGGAGGACTTTCAAAGTACCATGCTGTATCAACAATTGAACCTCCAGAGTCGCTGTCTATATTTTCATAACCATTACAAACTTTTAATGTATTTACAAAGCACATAATGTACATTTTTTGTCTATCCTTTTGTAATGCTATTGTGTTTCCATAAACTGATGTTACAGAATTATGATACAAAGTTTTTAAATTTTGAGTTTTAAATTTTGTAAATTTATATGTATTTGAAGGACTTTGTGAGGAGGATGAGGAGGAGTCAATGGAGGAGGAAGACATCGCTCCAGAGGGAGGTAGACAATGCTCTAGTCAGTATGTAGACCAAGGGTGGGGTGATGCACAGCAGGCGGAGATGACGCCTCTTGCAGGGGACAACGTTTCTTGGCCAGTTGGGAGTCTGCAGCACATGGTTGATTTCATGCTGCAGTGGCTGAGAAACGACCGCCGCATCGAACACATTCACACCACGTCTGATTATTGGGTGTACACCCTCCTAGACCCTCGCTACCGGGACAACTTACAAAGCCTCATCACACCGTTGAACCGGGAGCGTAAAATGCGGAAGTACCAAGACACACTGGTGCAATCCATAATGTTCTCCATTCCAGCCGAGAGCACTGCTGCTGCTACTGATTTACAAAGCAGCTCTGTGCGTCGAGGCAGTGGAGACAGCTCTGCAACAAGAGGGAGCACAAGCAGCGCCTCTGCACAGGGCAAGAACAGTATGTTCCAAATGTGTCGAAGTTTTGTGGCAGCGCCACCAATGTCTACACCATCCGAGACGGCTCCAGTCAGCAGGAGGCAACATTTCCGTAAGATGGTGACAGACTACATGTCTTGCCCTCTCAGTGTACTCCCAGATGGCTCTTCCCCATTCAAGTTTTGTGTCTCTAAGCTGGATACATGGCCAGAGCTTAGCCAGTATGCATTGGAGGTGCTGGCTTGATCTGCTGCCAGTGTATTATCGGAGCGCGTCTTTACTGCTGCAGGTGGTGTACTAACAGACCGTTGCATGCGACTATCCTACGATAATGTAGAACGGCTTACGAAGAGGCAAGATCGCAGCAAGTTCCAAGTGAACCAGGAAACAACATTGAGACAGACAATTTGATCACCGGCATACCAGGATGGGGGGAAACCTCCTAATTTCCAGCCAGGCCGGGATCCCTGATTGACAATCCTCTTTGAATGGTTCAGTACTGTTTGCATCCACCAGGAGGGAATTCTGCTAGAATCATTTCTAAAAACATTCATAACTATATACTGTCACAGAGGCATTGCTTATGGACCGCAATATACTATAAAAAGGTGTCACATAATTACAGTAATTAACATAATTGTCATTATGGCAGGACACAGCGATTAAAGTTAGGACATATCTAAATGCACATGCAAAATGACATGATATTCTAGATTCAAAGAGCCTCTACAGTGCAGACATAGTGGTATCAGAACACATAGACCTTTGGTGGTGCCTAGAGTCCCCGACGCGCGTTTCGCGGTGAGCGGCGGCCTAGGGGGTGTAGATGTGATAAGGTGCTAATTGTACCCCAATATATACATTTCCTAGTCATAGGAATTACCAGCTTAATCTCCAAGATCGTGTGTAATCCGGCTCCCAGCATGTGACGCGCCATAGAGAAGTGGCAGACGGCCATGCAGCCACTTCCCCATCCGATTGTTCAGAATGGGGGAGTTAGCACATCGAGCCCGGCTGGACGCGTTCTCCATGCAGACAAACATCGCGAAATAACGTCGTCAGTGGTGGACCACGCCCCGTCCGAGTGTTAGGATTAAGGGGCGGAATGGTTTATCTCCAATCTGACGAACATATCTAAGCGATGTTTGGCTGGGAGGACTCGTAGCTGAAAATACAAATGGCAGGATAAGTGTGTAAATAACAACGCAAAATATATATACTTGGTGCTATTTACATCAAAATCGAGTAATATCTGATTATGTAGTATATGTGGAGAGAAATAATGTGGATAAAGAAACATAAAACAACATACAAGACCATAACAATCCCCAGAGTATTAAAATAGCACATCGGTAGAGTTGAGCGATACTTTCCGATATCCTAAAGTATCGGAATCGGAATGGTATCGCCGATATCACTAAAATATCGGCGATACCCGATACCGATACCGGAAGTCCCATGTAAGTCTATGGGAACAAAATATCGAAATTAAAAAAAACCCATTCTTGCCTTGTTGGTTAATTGTACATGAAGGAAAACAAGAAAGAGTAATGTAGAATGTATTGGGGAAGGTTGAGGAGACATTAAAGGCATAGATGTTTAACCCAATCAAATGGAATAGCATAAATATTTTTTTTTTTAAAGATGTTCGGATTGACGAAGAAATTGACAATGTTAACGTTTTTTATATTTTGGCAAATATGTATATTACACAACTTCCATGCTCTTCATCTTCACCTTTTTAACTTTTCACACACTTTCTCCTTCATAATCTTCTGCAGCATCATCTTTTTCATCAATTATTCTTCATCTTCACCTTCTTTATCTTCTTCTTAAACTTCTTGCTATTCATCTTTGTTAACATTACTCATATTCTTCTTATTAAACTATTATTCTTATTCATATTCTGCTTCATCTTCTTCATCATATTCTTATTTGTGACAGAGAATCCTGTACTTGTAATCTGTCAAAGTATGAATTTTTCATCCTTCCGTTCTTGCTGTCACAAAAGATTTAAATTACAACAGTATTTGTCCGTGTTCAGTTTAGCCTGCAGCAGCAGGCATTTTCCAGGGGCACCACGAGGAGGAACGGACTCACCCCCATACACTGCTTAGTCTTCTTCTGCTTAGAATTTAGAGCATATATTTTGCTCTTCATTTTGGTCTTATACTTCATGTTCTTCTGCTTTTAGATCTTCTGCTTATTGTTCTTGTGTCTCTTGTTCCGTATCTTGTATTTGTAGCACAATCTTGTACCAGCTGATGTTACTGGGACACGGTTACTAAGCAGGAGGTACCTGTGCTCCAAAGCACTACCAAGGACCAGCAGACGTTGCTGGAACTCGGATACCGAGATGGAGGCACCTAGGCCAAAGGCACTGCGGAGAACCAGTTGACGGTACTGGAACCCGGACGGGTAGCAGAAGGTACAAGAGCCAATGCAAGTAACGAGGACCAGCTGACTGTGCTGGAACCCGGAGGGGCAGCAGAAGGAAAAGAGCCAATGGCACAACCGAGGACCAGCTGACGTTACTGGGACACGGTTACTAAGCAGGAGGTACCTGTGCTCCAAAGCACTACCAAGGACCAGCAGACGTTGCTGGAACTCGGATACCGAGATGGAGGCACCTAGGCCAAAGGCACTGCGGAGAACCAGTTGACGGTACTGGAACCCGGACGGGTAGCAGAAGGTACAAGAGCCAATGCAAGTAACGAGGACCAGCTGACTGTGCTGGAACCCGGAGGGGCAGCAGAAGGAAAAGAGCCAATGGCACAACCGAGGACCAGCTGACGTTACTGAACCCCAGTAACACAGGAGCAAGTGTTGACTGTGCTAACAGCACTTCCGAGCAACAACTGGCGGTGTTGGAGCCCAGGGTCAAGGAGGATGTTTAAATACTAGATCAAGTAATTTCCTTGTTACCTGTCAATTTTAAATGTCTATACTTCAAACAAGAGAAAGATAACCTTTACTACCATAAGATGATGATTTCATTTAAACTAATATCTAGATAAATAAAGAATTGACAAACATAAACACATACATTAACATGTTGAACAGCAATGCAAACCACAAAATAAATTAGTTAAGGAATCTGCTATACGGTTGTACATAAAAGCATACAAGTACATATCTGAATCCATTAATGATGGATAAGTAACAGTATGTACACCATTTTTATTGTATAGACAATGAATGTCTGACTTCAAAACATCATCAGCATTACAAGTTATCTGTGATATTACTAAAATGTTCCATTTGCTGAATAATGTCCCTAAATATTTTATACAAAATTATACAATTTCCATCATGTAATACTCATAATATGTGGCAATAATCATTTTTATTAACAAACATAACCTTTAAAAAGTGCATAGTGCATAGTGAAAATTGCTATTTATGGCTGACTGTCGACTTGGAAGCATGACAACAGATAGATAAGGTATATATAGATGACACTGCATAGCCACAGATGGTGAATGGCGATGTAATACTGTACCTCAATAAAGTGTGCGTCACTACTACATATTTTTTTTTATATAGCTGTATAAACAGGGTACATGGATGTATGCTTGTGCCTTTGTTTTGACGCACAGACTGCCTTCCTGCTGAGACGCATTGGGTAGTGAACAGTTGTGTGCAGTGTTCACTGCAGTCTCTGCGGAATAACCACACTTAGACCTTATAACTTTTCAGACTTTCTTTATCAATCTACCAAGATGAAGAAGGCAGGGAGTAAGGCACGTGGTCGTGGAGTTTCTTCAGGGAGAGGACGTGGGGATTCTGTGGCTGCTGCGGCCCCCAGTGACACAGCATCCACCAGTTTTCCCCGGGCCGTGAGCGTTCCTTTATGCGCACTTTTGTAGGAGCTCGGAGTACCCCCTGCTGCGGGAAGAACAAATTGAAGCCGTTGTTGTTTGGATCTCAGCCAATGCATCGACTTCAATTGCTTCCACCTCCTCTCAGGACCACAGCACTGTTGGGCAACCATCTGTCTCTTCACCGCCTGGCAAATTGCCCAGGCAGTCAGAGAGTTCTGTACAGGAGCCAGCTGAGTGTCTGCTTCTGTTCTCAGAATCTATTGGCTTGCAAACAGGGGCCCAGCCAAGCAGCATTCTGTAATGTGAAGAAGAGGGAGTATGCAGTGATGCGCAACAGCTGTGTCTCTCTGAATCTGAAGAGGCGGGTGAGACAGTGCCGATGGTCAGCACACCGCAGAACGCATCTGATGATGATGAGACCCAGGTGCCAGTTTCTGTTGAGCATGGTGCTGGCCAGACCACCCAACAGCAGGTGTTGGAAGAGGGTAGTGGAGATGATGAGGTCCAAGACCCAACATGGCATGAGGAACAGGAAGGTGGTGGGAGCAGCTCAGAGGAATAATAATAATATTTATTTATATAGCGCCATCATATTCCGCAGCGCTTTACAGTTTAGCAGTTTCAGAACACAAGTCATAAGTAACAACGTTAACAATACAATAATTTAAGCTAAATAAGTCGCCCCTGCTCGTGACAGCTTACAATGTACAATGAGATGGGGGAGATACAAAGTATAGGTGTTTATATACAATGGTGCATTTACAATGATGTTCCAGCCATCTTAAGGGACTGAGGGATGGAGATAGTGAATGGGCTAGAGACACACACACACTTACACAGAATACATAGAATGACTTTGATTAGTGAATGTGATAGGCCGCTCTGAACAAATGTGTTTTGAGGGAGCGCCTGAAACCATGCAAATTGTGGATAGTCCTAATTTCTTGGGGTACAGCATTCCAGAGGATTGGCGTAGAGCAGGAGAAGTCTTGGAGTCGGGAGTGGGAGGTACGTATTAGTGCAGAGGTTAGTCGAAAGTCGTTTGCAGAGCGCAGCAGTCGGTTAGGCCGATAGATAGAAATGAGGGAGGAGATGTAGGAGGGGTGCTGCACTGTGGAGAGCTTTGTGGGTGAGAACCAGTACTTTGGTTGAAAGCTGGGAGAGGCCTAGAGAAATGGTTAGTGATAGAAGGAAGATAGAGGAAGACATTGCCCCAACGGTACAAACAGGAGGGAGAGTTAGGCTGCAGACTCGGTTGCCTGTAGCCTCCAGTTTGGCACCTGTTCGGAGCAGTTGTCTTCCAAAAGTCAAAACGTGCGCTCCCAGGACTTGCACTGCGTGGTCCTTTTTTCACACACTTGCACATGATATTTGCTATGTGAAATGCAAGCTGTGTAATTAAAAATTAAAAATAGCTAAAAGTGTCAGTCACCTCAATACCACAAATATGTGGAAACATGTGCGGACAAAGCACATAGTTGAGTTACAAAGACACACTAGAGATGTAGGCCAACCTACAGCAGCACCTACATCTTCAGGTTGTGTTGAAGCCTCTTCATCGAGCTCACACACAGCTGGTTATGCTTCCTCACAGGATCGCCATGGAAGAACCTCGGCCACTGTTGTCCAGAGACAAACTGTTATTCCACACACAGCAGCAAGTTCCCTGTCATCCTCACACTCCCAGGCCACAAAACAGCCATCGGTAGCACAGGCATGGGATAAAAGACGGCCATACTCCGCAAACCATGCACGAGCACAGGCTCTGAATGCTGGCATTGCAAAACTCCTGTCCCTTGAAATGCTGTGATTCAGGCTGGTGGAGACAGACAGTTTCCGTAACTGAATATCATTGTCAATCCCACAATACAATGTGCCAAGCCGATTTCATTTCAGCAGGCAAGCTGTCCCTGGTCTGCAAAAGCATGTTGAGGGAAAAATTAAACATGCGCTACTAAAAGCCCTCAGTAGCAAGGTCCACCTGACCACCGATGCGTGGACCAGTACCCATTGTTATGATCTGCTACAACCAGTAAGGAAAGAAGGGAATTCTGTCCCTACAATACAACTAAGCTGAATCCCTACGATGTAACGGGGAACCTGATCCTGCGACCAGACCCGCTAAAGTCCTCATCTAGTGTGAACGAAGACCTATAGTTGCGAGGGAGTAATCCCTACAAGATCTAGGGACTGTGAGAAAAGGTGGACACCTCCTAACATAAATTGTAGCATGGATAATTAAACAGAAAAATAAATACTTTGTGATCCTAACATCAAGCAAAACTGACAGATTAAGGCACCTAAGCACCCGGCTAGCTTAACAGTAGATAATACAATGAAGTCAAGCAAAGCCAGAAGGGCGGAGCCAGACTAAATAGGGAAAAAAGGTCATGTGACCAGCAAACTGAAACAAAACCTAACAAGAGGGTTCTAACACCCATGGCCAGGGACAATACCTTTCCCTCACTGCCCATTGGGTCAATGTTGTGCAGCCGGGTACTGATCTTGCGAGTGGCGCTGTACGTGTTCTGCCAACTCCAAGGATTGCAGGAATCAAGTCTGTACACATTGATTCCTCCTCCTATTCCAGTTCCTCAGAATCATCGCTGCAGGAGCCGTCACGGTCTACCTCCACATGGACCCGTGAACGTTTACCTGTTGCGACCGATATGAGCACAGCCGTGTCCAAATGTCAACAGGCCATCCTGAAATTAATTTCCATGGGGAATCTTAGCCACACAGCGCAGGAGCTCTGTAATGCCATAAAGCAGGAGAGCGACGGGGTGTTTTTGGAAGAGAATCTACAGGCAGGCTTGGTAGTGTGTGACAATGGCCGAAATCTGGTGTCAGCTCTGGGCCTTGGCAACCTCACTCACATACCATGTCTGTCATATGTGCTCAACTTGGTCGTGCAGAGTTTTTTGAGGGACTATCCGGATCTTGATGCACTGCTGCACAAGGTCCGCCTAGAGTGCGCTCACTTGCGACGTTCCAGCATGGCCAGATCGCTGATTGCAGCTCTGCAACGCAGATTTCACCTTCATGAACATCGCATCATATGTGACGTACCCACCAGGTGGAATTCCTCGTTACATATGTTGGAGCGGTTGTGTGAGCAGCAGCCAACAGTAATGGAGTATCAGCTGCATCAGGCGCAGTCAACTCGCAATTTGCGGCGTTCACACTTCACCACTACTGAGTGGGCCTCTATAATAAGAATAATAATATTATTTATTTATATAGCGCCATAATATTCCGCAGTGCTTTACAGTTTAACAGTTTCAAAACACGAGTCATAAGTAACAACGTTAACAATACAATAATTAAAGCAAAATCAGCCGCCCCTGCTGGTGAAAGCTTACAATCTACAATGAGGTGTGGGAGATACAAAGTACAGGTGTTTATATACAATGGGGTGTTTTTACAATGATGGTCCAGCCATTTTAAGGAAGTGAGGGATGCATGGAGATAGTGAATGGGCTACACACACAGAATTACACATAGAATGACTTTGATTAGTGAATGTGATAGGCCACTGTGAACAAATGTGTTTTGAGGGAGCGCCTGAAACCATCCAAATTGCGGATAGTCCTAATTTCTTGGGGTAGAGCATTCCAGAGGATTGGCGCAGCGCGGGTGAAGTCTTGGAGTTGGGAGTGGGAGGTACGGATTAGTGCAGAGGTTAGTCGAAGGTCGTTTGCAGAGTGCAGCAGTCGGTTAGGCCGATAAATATAAATAAGGGAGGAGATGGGGGGTGCTGCGCTGTGGAGAGCTTTGTTGGTGAGAACCAGTAATTAGAATTGGATCCTATAATGAATGGGCAGCCACTGCCAGTGTAATGAGTGGCGAATAACTCTATGAAGGATATCTGCCACGTTTTGCGTGCGTTTGATGAGTCAACGCGGATGGCGAGTGCAGATGATGCACTAGTCAGCCTGACTGTCCCCCTTATCTGCCTGCTTCAAAAAACACTGCAAGCACTAAGGCATGAGGTTTTGGAAGAGGTGGAGGATGAGGAGTCACAAATTCCATCACCTTCTGGACAGTCAGCGCAACGTGGTTCCTCACAAAGGGCTGGAGGACTTTCAAAGTACCATGCTGTATCAACAATTGAACCTCCAGAGTCGCTGTCTATATTTTCATAACCATTACAAACTTTTAATGTATTTACAAAGCACATAATGTACATTTTTTGTCTATCCTTTTGTAATGCTATTGTGTTTCCATAAACTGATGTTACAGAATTATGATACAAAGTTTTTAAATTTTGAGTTTTAAATTTTGTAAATTTATATGTATTTGAAGGACTTTGTGAGGAGGATGAGGAGGAGTCAATGGAGGAGGAAGACATCGCTCCAGAGGGAGGTAGACAATGCTCTAGTCAGTATGTAGACCAAGGGTGGGGTGATGCACAGCAGGCGGAGATGACGCCTCTTGCAGGGGACAACGTTTCTTGGCCAGTTGGGAGTCTGCAGCACATGGTTGATTTCATGCTGCAGTGGCTGAGAAACGACCGCCGCATCGAACACATTCACACCACGTCTGATTATTGGGTGTACACCCTCCTAGACCCTCGCTACCGGGACAACTTACAAAGCCTCATCACACCGTTGAACCGGGAGCGTAAAATGCGGAAGTACCAAGACACACTGGTGCAATCCATAATGTTCTCCATTCCAGCCGAGAGCACTGCTGCTGCTACTGATTTACAAAGCAGCTCTGTGCGTCGAGGCAGTGGAGACAGCTCTGCAACAAGAGGGAGCACAAGCAGCGCCTCTGCACAGGGCAAGAACAGTATGTTCCAAATGTGTCGAAGTTTTGTGGCAGCGCCACCAATGTCTACACCATCCGAGACGGCTCCAGTCAGCAGGAGGCAACATTTCCGTAAGATGGTGACAGACTACATGTCTTGCCCTCTCAGTGTACTCCCAGATGGCTCTTCCCCATTCAAGTTTTGTGTCTCTAAGCTGGATACATGGCCAGAGCTTAGCCAGTATGCATTGGAGGTGCTGGCTTGATCTGCTGCCAGTGTATTATCGGAGCGCGTCTTTACTGCTGCAGGTGGTGTACTAACAGACCGTTGCATGCGACTATCCTACGATAATGTAGAACGGCTTACTTTTCTGAAAATGAACTAGGCATGGATCTCGCCTGAATTTGCCTGTCCGGTTTCAGATTAACTAACTGGTTGGCAACGTTTTCCATGTCTCCTGTTATGTTCATCTTTCTACCACCTGAGCTATACTCCCTGGGCTACAACACTGCCAGTTGCTGCTCAGAAGTGTCGTGTCCACAGACCAATACACAAGCTATAGTGATAGTGGGGTTCAGTAACGCCTGCTGTTCCCCTGCTGTGTGTCCGGCAAAAATTACTGCTACCTAGCTACACATGTTTAAAAAAACATGACATGTTAAAGTGGCTAGTGCTACACATAGATATCAGGCTACACCCTTATTTCTAAGCTGTAAACAAGTGAAACGTCAAATTTAAAACCATTCAATGATTAGTGTTGGTAACAAATCTGTAACTAAATAATTGTGACATATTATGGCAGATATCCACATGTCTAACACAAATGCTAACACAAAAGCATACTTATGCTATAGGGTACTGATGGTGAACCTTCTCACTCCATAACTTTGACCAATCCAACTCACATCATGCCTCAAATGCTGCAATGTTGGAAGTGCATAATGTGGGTTGAACTTTGACAACAGCTGCAGTGCGAAGGTTATCCTTCTGTGTTCTTGGCTTTTAAATAAAAGCATACAAGTAAATATAATAATACATTGTTGATTAAGGGACATGATGTACACCTGTAATATTGTGCAAACAATGGATGTAGGACTATTCCTCTTCAACATTACTTATATTTGTGTCATTTGAAAAAATACATATTTTAGTTAAAAATTAAAAACCCATGTTCAGTAGCTGTGAAAGGCCCGTTTGTGTACTTCTATATTGTTTGCAACCAATGTATTGTATACGGATGGAAGCGCGTCACACTAATAGATTAGATTTATTTTAAATGGAATGTAGCAGAACCAATTGGAGATAAATGAAAAGGATGAGCCACTGAGACACGCTCAGCAGAGTACAAGCAGCAGTGCTTGAACATGTAACTGGAGCGTGATCTGCACTCAAAAAAGTAAAAAACACAGACTGAAGTGAACACTGAAACACAACTGTCCACAATCTGTGAAAAGCTCCTTTCTGTACTTCTATAGTGTTTGCAACCAATGTATTGTATACGGATGGAAGCGCGTCACACTAATAGATTAGATTTATTTTAAATGGAATGTAGCAGAACCAATGGAGATAAATGAAAAGGATGAGCCACTGAGACACGCTCAGCAGAGTACAAGCAGCATGCTTGAACATGTAACTGGAGCTGATCTGCACTCAAAAAAGTAAAAAACACAGACTGAAGTGAACACTGAAACCAACTGTCCACAATCTGTGAAAAGCTCCTTTCTGTACTTCTATAGTGTTTGCAACCAATGTATTGTATACGGATGGAAGCGCGTCACACTAATAGATTAGATTTATTTTAAATGGAATGTAGCAGAACCAATTGGAGATAAATGAAAAGGATGAGCCACTGAGACACGCTCAGCAGAGTACAAGCAGCAGTGCTTGAACATGTAACTGGAGCGTGATCTGCACTCAAAAAAGTAAAAAACACAGACTGAAGTGAACACTGAAACACAACTGTCCACAATCTGTGAAAAGCTCCTTTCTGTACTTCTATAGTGTTTGCAACCAATGTATTGTATACGGATGGAAGCGCGTCACACTAATAGATTAGATTTATTTTAAATGGAATGTAGCAGAACCAATTGGAGATAAATGAAAAGGATGAGCCACTGAGACACGCTCAGCAGAGTACAAGCAGCAGTGCTTGAACATGTAACTGGAGCGTGATCTGCACTCAAAAAAGTAAAAAACACAGACTGAAGTGAACACTGAAACACAACTGTCCACAATCTGTGAAAAGCTCCTTTCTGTACTTCTATAGTGTTTGCAACCAATGTATTGTATACGGATGGAAGCGCATCACACTAATAGATTAGATTTATTTTAAATGGAATGTAGCAGAACCAATTGGAGATAAATGAAAAGGATGAGCCACTGAGACACGCTCAGCAGAGTACAAGCAGCAGTGCTTGAACATGTAACTGGAGCGTGATCTGCACTCAAAAAAGTAAAAAACACAGACTGAAGTGAACACTGAAACACAACTGTCCACAATCTGTGAAAAGCTCCTTTCTGTACTTCTATAGTGTTTGCAACCAATGTATTGTATACGGATGGAAGCGCGTCACACTAATAGATTAGATTTATTTTAAATGGAATGTAGCAGAACCAATTGGAGATAAATGAAAAGGATGAGCCACTGAGACACGCTCAGCAGAGTACAAGCAGCAGTGCTTGAACATGTAACTGGAGTGTGATCTGCACTCAAAAAAGTAAAAAACACAGACTGAAGTGAACACTGAAACACAACTGTCCACAATCTGTGAAAAGCTCCTTTCTGTACTTCTATAGTGTTTGCAACCAATGTATTGTATACGGATGGAAGCGCGTCACACTAATAGATTAGATTTATTTTAAATGGAATGTAGCAGAACCAATTGGAGATAAATGAAAAGGATGAGCCACTGAGACACGCTCAGCAGAGTACAAGCAGCAGTGCTTGAACATGTAACTGGAGCGTGATCTGCACTCAAAAAAGTAAAAAACACAGACTGAAGTGAACACTGAAACACAACTGTCCACAATCTGTGAAAAGCTCCTTTCTGTACTTCTATAGTGTTTGCAACCAATGTATTGTATACGGATGGAAGCACGTCACACTAATAGATTTGATTTTTTTCTAATATAATGGAGCTGCACCAATTCCACTAAATAAAATAAAAAAAAAAAAAAAAAAAGTGACACGTGCAGATGCCTACAAACAGCGGTGGATGCAGAGCAAACTGCAGCGTCACCTGCACTGTCACACACACACCTTGCACAGAGCTGTTAAAACAACACTGGCAAAATGAAGCTTTACACAGCGGTTGGTAAACTAGCCTGCCTCAAGCACAGTAGTACACAAAATCGCAATATCTAACTGTCCCTCAGAGTCAGCACAGCAGCGTTCTGTCCCTAACTGAGTTCACAGCACAGTGACGCTAAAATGGCTGCGGCGCCTTTTATAGTGCATTCTGACATCATTTCAGCAGCCAATCACAGCCATGCCATTAGTTAAGATGACCGCATCATTACAGGATGTGCCCACACTTCGTAGGATTCCTCATTGGCTGACTAAAATCACATTGCCTCTCAAAGAATTATGGGAACTTCCGATTCCGGTATACGATATGGAAAAAGTATCGGAATTAAGTATCGGAATTCCGATAACGCGAATATCGGCCGATACCCGATACTTGCGGTATCGGAATGCTCAACACTAGTACACGGACATCGGGCATAATAGATTACTCCAGTTGAATTGCAAGTAATGTGCTGGGTAATGCTAAATGTTTTGCTGCCATCACTGGAGTGGAAAGAAGAGGCACGTGTCATATTGGGACATGAAATGCACGAATTACATGGAAAGAAACCCCATTTCTGACCTGTGGATCCGACGGTCTTTTCAGGTTTTTGACCCCCATGGTAGCTATGTACCAAGGTGTCTCGAAGGTTGCTTGACCTCCTATATGTGATAGAGGGAAATTTAGGAACAAACTTCTCTAAGGTTTTGTCTGTTAGAAGTAGTGGCCAATATTTCTCTAAGGCTTTTTTGACTTCCCACCACTTATCATTATAGGTGGATATGAATCTCACCTTTTGTTGATCTACATTTTTGTTTTTAGGTGTTAACAAATCATTTCGTACAGCCTGTTTGGCCCTTTTTATACCTCTTTTGATGCTCCGTTTGGAATACCCTCTTGCCGAAAATCTGGAGGACAAATCAATAATTTGTTCCTCAAAAGCTTCCTCATTTGAGCAAATACGTCTTGCCCTTAAAAATTGACCAGTTGGAATACCTTCTACTAGTAATTTTGGGTGAGAGGAGGTGGCATGTAGGACCGAATTTACTGCAGTTTCCTTCCGATGTACACTGGTTTGTAAAAAGCCGTTTTCCCCTTTGGTAATCTAGATGTCAAGAAAATCAATGCTGGTCTAGCTATACTTGCATGTCAGCTTGATGTTCAGGGAGTTATCATGCAGAATTCCCAGGAAATCAAGAAGGTCCCGCTCTGTCCCCTGCCATATCATCAGTATATCATCAATATACCGGACCCAGAGCAGAACCTTCTCGATAAATGCAACGGGATTGGTGAGGAAAATCCTCCGCTCCCACATCCCCAAAAAGAGATTGAAATATGAGGGGGCGAACGCCGCCCCATAGCCATACCCTGTTTTTGGAGGTAAATAGTCTCCCTGAACAAAAAATAATTGTGTTCCAATGTGAATTTAAGTAATGTTAACAACAATTTAACCAGACCAGCATCAAGATCGGACATCATTAAATACATCTTCGTAGCCTGCAGCCCATCCCCATGTTGTATACATGTATATAATGATTCAACATCAAAACTTACTAACCACATGTCCTTATCCATAGGGATCCCTTCAATTTTTTTAAGGACATCTCCAGTATCTCTAACATATGAAGGGAGTTCCATAACTATAGGTTTTAAGTAGAAGTCCAAGTATTTAGAGATGACTTCGCATAAGCTCCCATTGCCAGACACAATGGGGCGTCCTGGGGGTGTTATGCTATTTTTATGTATTTTAGGAATAAAGTAAATACATGCTACCTTCGGATATCTGGGTATCAAATTGTCCCTTAATTCCTTAGTGATGGTGCCCTCTCTAAACGCTTCTTCCAGTATTTCATGAATTTCATTTAAGTAGTTGGATTGAAGGTCATTTTGTGATAACATACAGTATCCCGTAACTGTCTAAGGCTATTTTCACACTTGCGTTTTTTTGCGCTGCGTTTCGAGCGCACATGAAGCGCATTAAAAAAGCGCGTGCAAACGCTTGTAAATGCTGCGATATTTAGTCGCATCAGCATGCGCATTTCCACAAAAAAACGCAGCGTTTGTCTGTGATTTCATGCGTTTTTTGCATGCGTTTGCGTTTTTTTGGCGCATGGGTTGTCTATGTGTCACATTTTTATCATCTCTGTCTCTATCATCTGTCTCTATCATCTCTGTCTCTATCATCTATCCTCTGGCTCTATCATCTCTGGCTCTATCATCTATCCTCTGGGTCTATCATCTCTGGCTCTATCATCTATCATCTGTCTCTATCATCTCTGGCTCTATCATCTATCCTCTGGCTCTATCATCTTTGGCTCTATCATCTCTGGCTCTATCATCTCTGACTCCATCATCTCTGGCTCTATCATCTATCCTCTGGCTCTATCATCTATCCTCTGGCTCTATCATCTTTGGCTCTATCATCTCTGGCTCTATCATCTCTGGCTCTATCATCTATGGCTCTATCATGGTTTAAACAAGTGTTTAGACATTATTTAGAGAAAAATCGCGTGCGTGCAAAAGCGCTGACGAGCGCAAAGCCATGCGCACGCCAGCGCCCCCATAGACTGCAATGTTATTTTTTGTGCATAGCATGCGCACATGTGCGCATGCGTTTTTTTAAAGCGGTTGGGCGGAAAAAAAAATGCAACATGTAGCGTCTAGTGCGTATGGGCGCACACCGGGAAAATGCGCAGCGCACGACAAATGCACATGAACGCGTGCAAGCGCTAGACCCTGCGCCCGCCATGTTAAAGATAGGGGAACATTGCGCATGTGTCCGATAGCGCACGATGCGCTGCGCGATAAAACGCAAGTGTGAAAGTAGCCTAAGAGCCTCTTTTTCATATAGTTTTACTGGCCATACCACCACATTACCCCCTTTGTCCGCAGGTTTTATAACTACCTCTTTAAGGTTACGTAATTCTTTAAGTGCTTGCCTTTGGACAAAGGATAGATTACCATGAGTAATGTGTGGGGAATTATTTCAAACTCAATCTGCACATCACCTGATGGTAATCTCCAACCCAATCACAACATCACCTGATGGTAAGCTCCACCCCAATCACAACATCACCTGATGGTAAGCTCCACCCCAATCACAACATCACCTGATGGTAAGCTCCACCCCAATCAGAACACCCGATGTTAAGCTCCACCCCAATCACAACATCACCTGATGGTAAGCTCCACCCCAATCAGGACATCACCTGAGGGGAAGCATCACCCAAACAGAGCATTACTTGGCAACAAAAAACGCTGAAAGAATTAACGCTGCAGATTACAAAAGAGAAAACTTAGATGGTTTAAATCCGCCAGGAAAAAGTAATCCGCGTGTGCCGGAGATGTCAGAAGACTAATTTACTTTGCTGGTTCTGTGAGTTTTTTTCCACAGTAAAAATGCAACAAAAACACAACATGTGAACAAGCCCTAAGGGCCCCGTCACACTGCGTTATTCACATATTCGTTGGTCCCATCAAAGTTTAAGTCCGAACCCCCCGATAAATGGGTCATTGACCATAATGGTGCCGACAGAGTCAACGTGTGCTCTCCTTATATGCAGACAGCAGGCTTCTCACCCTCCTTATATAGACAGCAGGCTTCTCACCCCTCCTTATATACAGACAGCACTCTTCTTACCCCTTCTTATATACAGACAGCAGGCTTCTCACCCCTCCTTATATACAGACAGCAGGCTTCTCACTCCTACTTATCTACAGACAAGAGGTTTCTCACCCCTCCTTATATACAGACTACAGGCTTCTCACCCCTCCTTATATAGACAGCAGGCTTCTCACCCCCTCCTTATATACAGACTGCAGGATCTCACCCCTCCTTATATACAGACAGCAGGCTTCTCACCACTCCTTATATACAGACAGCAGGCTCCTCACCCCCTTCTTATATACAGACAGCAGGCTTCTCACCCCTCCTTATATACAGACAGCAGGCTTCTCACTCTACTTATCTACAGACAAGAGTTCTCACCCTCCTTATATACAGACTACAGGCTTCTCACCCTCCTTATATACAGACTACAGGCTTCTCACCCCTCCTTATATAGACAGCAGGCTTCTCACCCCCTCCTTATATACAGACTGCAGGATCTCACCCCTCCTTATATACAGACAGCAGGCTTCTCACCCACTCCTTATATACAGACAGCAGGCTTCTCACCCCCTTCTTATATACATACAGCATGCTTCTCACCCCTCCTTATATACAGACAGCAGGCTTCTCACCCCTCCTTATATACAGACAGCAGGCTCCTCACCCCCTTCTTATATACAGACAGCAGGCTTCTCACCCCTCCTTATATACAGACAGCAGGCGTCTCACCCCTCCTTATTACAGACAGCAGCTCCTCACCCCCCTTATATACAGACAGCAGGCTCCTCACCCCTCCTTATATACAGACAGCAGGCTTCTCACCCTCCTTATATACAGACAGCAGGCTTCTCACCCCCTCCCTCTTTTATATACAGACAGCAGGCTTCTCACCCCTCCTTATATACAGACAGCAGCTTCTCACCCCCTCTTATATACAGACAGCAGGCTTCTCACCCCTCCTTATATACAGACAGCAGGCTTCTCACCCCTCCTTATATACAGACTGCAGGCTTCTCACCCCCTCTTATATACAGAGACTAAAGCAGGCTTCTCACCCTCCTTCCTTATATACAGACAGCAGGCTCTCTCACCCCCTCTTATATACAGACAGCAGGCTTCTCACCCTCCTTATATACAGACAGCAGGCTCTCACCCCCTCCTTATATACAGACAGCAGGCTTCCCCCTTTAACACCCCCCTCCTTATATACAGACAGCAGGCTCCTTACCCCTCCTGAATACAGACAGCAGCTTCTCACCCCTTCTTATATATGTGGAGCCCAGCTGAGCTTGGATTCATATCTTCCAGAAGGGTGCACAAAAGGAATCCACCACTGGAGGTCTCAATATACATGCACACACCTTCACCCATCCCTAAGACCACCAGAGGGAGCCGGATAGGCATATAAAAGAGGGTGACGACACGAAGGAAGAGCTCAGCTCAGTCTGGAGTTCAGTCAGAACAGCTCAGGGAGTCTGCCTGTCTGGGCAGAGCTCAGACAGAGCCAGTGTGTATAGTTGTGTGAGGGCCAGAGTAGGCCGAAGGCGAGTGGAGAGAGTAGAGTGGTAGAAGAGCCTTCACAGCTCACCTCAATAAGTATTTACCAGACACCGGGGTCCGAGCCTATAGGGATCTCCACGACCCATTAGGAGAACACCGGAGTTCCTGGGGACTACAAGTTCCAGGAGTACCACAGAGCTGATACGTAACCAGGCCAGGAGGACGGAGTCTAGCAGTGCACTGCAAACAGGGACTGTGTACTTCAAGAAAGAGTCCAACCACAAAGTCAGCCAGGTGCAGGACGGAGACTAAGTTAGGCTCAGCTACATGCAGGCCAGGACTTCATTACAGAAAGGCAAGGAACAGGAGGCCACACACCTACTCAGTGGGAGAATCTGGATGTGCACCCTTCACCCTACAGTGCTCTTGGATGTGCCTGCAACATCTTCAGTAAAGGTACCAAAGTGACTTGTGTGTGTGTCCATCTTCTTACCCTTAATTGCCGGGTTCCCCTCAGTCCTGTTTCCCTACACAATTACCTGCCCTGAAGGACTCAGCCTCACCTGTGGGAGGCCTAACATCTAGCTGCAAAACACCAACCCTTCAGTGGATCTGCACAGCAGCGCTGGTCACCCTGACCAGATACTACAGGTGGCGTCACGAATCATCATACATTTATTCCCCTGTAAATATCCCCTTTAACGGTGAGCGCCAGAGCCATGGACTGAGCTGTGTTGCCGTGACACTCCCCATAGAAGTCTATAGGCTCAGATCTGAGTTCCCATTGCTCTGGAGGGCGACTCATATACAGACAGCAGGCTTCTCACCCCTCCATATATACTGGCAGGAGGCTCTTCACCCCCTCCTTACATACAGACAGCAGGCTTCTCACCCCTCCCTATATACAGACAGCAGGCTTCTTACCCCTCTTACAGACTGCAGGCTTCTCACCCCTCCTTATATACAGGCGGGAGGCTCCTCACTACCTCCTTATATACAGACAGTAGGCTCCTCACCCTCCTTATATACAGACTGCAGGCTTCTCACCCCTCCTTAAATACAGACAGCAGGCTTCTCACCCCTCCTTATATACAGACAGCAGGCTCCTCACCCCCTCCTTATATACAGACAGCAGGCTTCTCACCCCTCCTTAAATACAGACAGCAGTCTTTTCACCCCTCCTTACATTCAGACTGCAGGCTTCTCACCCCCCTTATATACAGAAAGCAGGCTTCTCACCCCCTTCTTATATACAGACAGCAGGCTTTTCACCCCTCCTTATATACAGACAGCAGGCTCCTCACCCCTCCATATATACAGACTGCAGGATTCTCACTCCCTCTTTAGATACAGACAGCAGTCTTCTCACCCCTCTTTACATACAGACAGCAGGCTCCTCACCCCCTCCTTATATACAGACAGCAGGCTTCTCACCCCTCCTTATATACAGACTGCAGGCTTCTCACTCCCTCCTTAGATACAGACAGCAGTCTTCTCACCCCTCCTTACATACAGACTACAGGCTTCTCACCCCTGCTTATATACAGACAGCAGGCTTCTCACCACTCCTTATATACAGACAGCAGGCTGCTCACCGCCTCCTTATATACAGACAGAAGGCTTCTCACCCCTCCTTATATACAGACTGCAGGCTTCTCACTCCCTCCTTAGATACAGACAGCAGTCTTCTCACCCCTCCTTACATACAGACTGCAGGCTTCTCACCCCTCCTTATATACAGACAGCAAGCTCCTCACCCCCTCCTTATATACAGACAGCAGGCTTCTCAACCCTCCTTATATACAGAAAGCAGGCTTCTTACCCCTCCTTATATACAGACAGCAGGCTTCTTACCCCTCATATACAGGCAGGAGGCTCCTCACTCCCTCCTTATATACAGACAGTAGGATCCACACCCTCCTTATTATACAGACAGCAGGCTTCTCACCCCCTCCTTATATACAGACAGCAGGCTTCTCACCCCTCCTTATATACAGACTGCAGGCTTCTCACCCCCTCCTTAGTTACAGACTGCAGGCTTCTCACCACTCCTTATATACAGACAGCAGGCTGCTCACCGCCTCCTTATATACAGACAGAAGGCTTCTCACCCCTCCTTATATACAGACTGCAGGCTTCTCACTCCCTCCTTAGATACAGACAGCAGTCTTCTCACCCCTCCTTACATACAGACTGCAGGCTTCTCACCCCTCCTTATATACAGACAGCAAGCTCCTCACCCCCTCCTTATATACAGACAGCAGGCTTCTCACCCCTCCTTATATACAGAAAGCAGGCTTCTCACTCCCTCCTTATATACAGACAGCAGGCTTCTTACCCCTCCTTATATACAGACAGCAGGCTTCTTACCCCTCATATACAGGCAGGAGGCTCCTCACTCCCTCCTTATATACAGACAGTAGGATCCACACCCCTCCTTATATACAGACAGCAGGCTTCTCACCCCCTCCTTATATACAGACAGCAGGCTTCTCACCCCTCCTTATATACAGACTGCAGGCTTCTCACCCCCTCCTTAGTTACAGACTGCAGGCTTCTCACCCCCTCCTTACAGTGCCTTGCGAAAGTATTCGGCTCCCTGGAACTTTTCAACCTTTTCCCACATATCATGCATCAAACATAAAGATACCAAATGTAAATTTTTGGTGAAGAATCAACAAGTGGGACAATTGTGAAGTTGAACGAAATTTATTGGTTATTTTAAATTTTTGTGGAAATACAAAAACTGAAAAGTGGGGCATGCATTATTATTCGGCCCCTTTACTTTCAGTGCAGCAAACTCACTCCAGAAGTTCATTGTAGATCTCTGAATGATCCAATGTTGTCCTAAATGACTAATGATGATAAATATAATCCACCTGTGTGTAATCAAGTCTCCGTATAAATGCACCTGCTCTGTGATAGTCTCAGGGCTCTGTTTGAAGCACAGAGAGCATCATGAAGACCAAGGAACAACAGGCAGGTCCGTGATACTGTTGTGGAGAAGTTTAAAGCTGGATTTGGATACAAAATGATTTCCAAAACTTTAAACATCCCAAGGAGCAGTGTGCAAGCGATCATATTGAAATGGAAGAAGTATCATACCACTGCAAATCTACCAAGACCAGACCGTCCCTCTAAACTTTCATCTCAAACAAGGAGAAGACTGATCAGAGATGCAGCCAAGAGGCCCATGATCACTCTGGATGAACTGCAGAGATCTACAACTGAGGTGGGACAGTCTGTCCATAGGACAGCAATCAGTTGTACACTGCACAAATCTGGTCTTTATGGAAGAGTGGCAAGAAGAAAGCCATTTCTCAAAGATATCCATAAAAAGTGTTGTTTAAAGTTTGCAACAAGCCACCTGGAAGACACTCCAAACATGTGGAAGAAGGTGCTCTGGTCAGATGAAACCAAAATCGAACTTTTTGGCAACAATGCCAAACGATATGTTTGGCGTAAAGGCAACACAGCTCATCACCCTGAACACACCATCCCCACTGTCAAACATGGTGGTGGCAGCATCATGGTTTGGGCCTGCTTTTCTTCAGCAGGGACGGGGAAGATGGTTAAAATTGATGGGAAGATGGATAGAGCCAAATACAGTCATGGACAAAAGTTTTGAGAATGACACAAATATTAATTTTTACAAAGTCTACTGCTTCACTTTTTCAATGGCAATTTGCATATACTCCAGAATGTTATAAAGAGTGATCAGCTTAACAGCAATTACTTGCAAAGTCAATATTTGGCTAGAAAATGAACTTTATCCCCCAAAACACATTTCAACATCATTGCAGCCCTGCCTTAAAAGGACCAGCTAACCTCTTTTCAGTGATTGCTCCATTAACACAGGTGTGGGTGTTGATGAGGACATGGCTGGAGATCAATCTGTCATGATTAAGTAAGAATGACACCACTGGACACTTTAAAAGGAGGCTGGTGCTTGGCATCATTGTTTCTCTTCTGTTAACCATGGTTATCTCTAAAGAAACACGTGCAGTCATCATTGCAATGCACAAAAATGGCCTAACAGGGAAGAGTATCGCAGCTGGAAAGATTGCACCTCAGTCAACAATCTATCGCATCATCAAGAACTTCAAGGAGAGAGGTTCCATTGTTGCCAAAAAGGCTTCAGGGCGCCCAAGAAAGACCAGCAAGCGCCAGGACCGTCTCTTAAAAGTGTTTCAGCTGCGGGATCGGGCTACCAGCAGTGCAGAGCTTGCTCAGGAATGGCAGCAGGCAGGTGTGAGTGCATCTGCACGCACTGTGAGGCGGAGACTCTTGGAGCAAGGCCTGGTCTCAAGGAGGGCAGCAAAGAAGCCACTTCTCTCCAGAAAAAACATCATGGACAGACTGATATTCTGCAAAAGGTACAGACACTGGACTGCTGAGTACTGGGGTAAAGTTATTTTCTCTGATGAATCCCCTTTTCGATTGTTTGGGACATCAGGAAAACGCCTCATTCGGAGAAGACAAGGTGAGCGCTACCACCAGTCTTGTCTCATGCAAACTGTTAAGCATCCTGAAACCATTCATGTGTGGGGTTACTTCTCAGCCAAGGGAATCGGCTCTCTCACAGTCTTGCCTAAAAACACAGCCATGAATAAAGAATGGTACCAGAATGTCCTCCAAGAGCAACTTCTCCCAACCCTCCAAGAGCAGTTTGGCGATCAACAATGCCTTTTCCAGCATGATGGAGCACCTTGCCATAAAGCAAAGGTGATAACTAAATGGCTCAGGGAACAAAACATAGAGATTTTGGGTCCATGGCCTGGAAACTCCCCAGATCTTAATCCCATTGAGAACTTGTGGTCAATCATCAAGAGACGGGTGGACAAACAAAAACCTAAAAATTCTGACAAAATGAAAGCATTGATTGTGCAAGAATGGACTGCTATCAGTCAGGATTTGGTCCAGAAGTTGATTGAGAGCATGCCAGGGAGAATTGCAGAGGTCCTGAAGAAGAAGGGTCAACACTGCAAATATTGACTTGCTGCATTAACTCATTCTGTCAATATAAGCTTTTGTTACTCATATGTTTGCAATTATATTTCTGTCTGTGATAAAAACATCTGTCAAACACACATAAAAACCAGAGGGCAGCAGATCATGTGAAAATATAATATTTGTGTCATTCTCAAAACTTTTGGCCATGACTGTATGTAACCTCAGTGGGCGCCATTTCAAGTATGTAACAGCAGGGGGCGCCATAACAATTGTGTAATACGACGGGCGCCATAACAAGTATGTAACAGCAGTGGGCGCCATAACAAGTATGTAACAGCAGCGGGCGCCATAACAAGTATGTAACAGCAGGGGGCGCCATAACAAGTATGAAACACTAGGGGGCGCCATAACAAGTATGTAACAGCAGCGGGCGCCATAACAAGTATGAAACACTAGGGGGCGCCATAACAAGTATGTAACAGCAGGAGGCGCCATAACAAGTATGAAACACCAGGGGGCGCCATAACAAGTATGTAACAGCAGGGAGCGCCATAACAAGTATGAAACACTAGGGGGCGCCATAACAAGTATGTAACACCAGGAGGCGCATAACAAGTATGTAACACCAGGGGGCACCATAACAAGAGTGTAACACCAGGGGGCGCCATAACAAGTATGTAACAGCAGGGGGTGCCATAACAAGTGTGTAACAGCAGGCGGCACCATATCAAGAATGTAACAGCAGGGGGCGCCATGCCATATCAAGTATGTAATAGCAGGGGGCGCCATAACAAGTATGTAACAGCAGCGGGCGCCATAACAAGTATGTAACAGCAGAGGGCGCCATAACAAGTATGAAACACTAGGGGGCGCCATGACAAGTATGTAACAGCAGGGGCGCCATAACAAGTATGAAACACTAGGGGGCGCCATAACAAGTATGTAACAGCAGGAGGCGCCATAACAAGTATGTAACACCAGGGGGCACCATAACAAGTGTGTAACACAAGGGGGCGCCATAACAAGTATGTAACAGCAGGGGGCGCCATAACAAGTGTGTAACAGCAGGCGGCGCCATATCAAGAATGTAACAGCAGGGGGCGCCACGCCATATCAAGTATGTAATAGCAGGGGGCGCCATAACAAGTATATAACAGCAGGGGGTGCCATAACAAGTATGTAACAGCAGGGGGACCATAACAAGTATGTAACAGCAGGGGGCGCCATATCAATTATGTAACAGCAGAAGCTCCATAACGAGTATATAACTGCAGGGGGCGCCATAGCAAGTATGTAACAGCAGGGGGCACCACAATAAATATGTAACTGCAGGGGGTGCCATAGCAAGTATGAAACAGCAGGAGGTGCCATAACAAGTATGTAACAGAAGGGTGCGACATAACAAGTATGTAACACCAGGTGGCGCTATAACAAGTATGTAACAGCAGGGGGCGCCATAAGGCTACTTTCACACTTGCGTTTTATCGCGCAGCGCATCGTGCGCTATCGGTCGTAAGCGCAATGTTCCCCTATCTTTAACATGGGGGGCGCAGGGTCTAGCGCTTGCACGCGTTCATCAGCGTTTGTCATGCGCTGCGCATTTTCCATGTGTGCGCCCAGATGCGCTAGACACTACATGTTGCATTTTTTTTTCCGCCCAACCACTTTAAAAAAGCGCGTGAGCACGTGTGCGCATGCTATGTGCAAAAAAATAACATTACAGTCTATGGGGGCTCATGGCTGTGCGCTCATCAGTGCTTGTGCGCACACTCGATTTTGGAGTAAACAATGTCTAGACACTTGTCTAAACCACCCCCTACACAAGCAACATTGTTTGTGAGGAGTGTAGATAAAAAGAAGGTGTCTGCAGTGCCAGACAGACCACTTCAGACTGCCTGGAAGACCCCTACTAGATAGCCTGGAGATACAGCCTGGAGATACAGCCTGGAAGACCCCTACTATACTGCCTGGAGATACAGCCTGGAGATACAGCCTGAAAGACCCCTACTATACTGCCTGGAGATACAGCCTGGAGATACAGCCTGGAAGACCCCTACTAGACTGCCTGGAGTACAGCTGGAGATACAGCCTGGAAGACCCCTACTAGACTGCCTGGAGATACAGCCTGGAAGACCCCTACTAGACTGCCTGGAGATACAGCCTGGAGATACAGCCTGGAAGACCCCTACTAGACTGCCTGGAGATACAGCCTGGAAGACCCCTACTAGACTGCCTGGAGATACAGCCTGGAAGACCCCTACTAGACTGCCTGGAGATACAAATCACAAAAATATATTGTCTAGTATTCAAACCACTTCCAAATACCAATGAATTCAAAAAGGAGAAAAGGGAAGCTTTTTAGCATATAAAATACAAAATTTTATTAGAGTAAAAATGCATATAATTAGGATAAAAAATCCAATGGGGACAAGAGGATGCAGCAAGAAACAGGCCAATATTAACAGGTATAAACACTGTAAAAGAGATTTCAAAAGTGCATGTATATTACATATATTGCCACATCAGCTAGTAATAGGCTAGAAATTAGCTCCTATATAGTATGTATTCATGCACATAAGAACTAGTGAAAGGAATGTGCTCTCCCACCATGCTAGCTGTCAGAAGTGTCAGCATGTGAGTACAAAGCCCATGGCAAATGCTAATAATAAATGCAACCAAAAAACAGTCTACATATTACAACATGGGGCAAATTTAAGCAGCTGAAAAAGTAAAGCTGTCAGTGGGAGGTCATACCTGGTGTGGCCTGGGCACCCCTGACGCGCGTTTCGCGTTAGCTTGTTCACAAGGGAGCTTGCCCCCATTGGATTTTTTATCCTAATTATATGCATTTTTACTCTAATAAAATTTTGTATTGCCTGGAGATACAGCCTGGAAGAGCCCTACTAGATAGCCTGGAGATACAGCCTGGAAGACCCCTGCTAGACTGCCTGGAGATACAGCCTGGAAGACCCCTACTAGACTGCCTGGAGATACAGCCTGGAAGACCCCTACTAGACTGCCTGTAGATACAGCCTGGAAGACCCCTACTAGGCTGCCTGGAGATACAGCCTGGAAGACCCCTACTAGATTGCCTGGAGATACAACCTGGAAGAATGTGAGTATTCTCAAACCAAATGACTGCCTGTCCTTTCCAATGTAATATGTACTCATGCTTTGTATTTTTTTTATTGCAGCATGTCTTTCTCTGGATCACACTATTCACCATCCCGGCAAGAACTGGCCCCAGCAGAGCGTGATGTGAGTATCTTCCTGCCTCTGGGTAAGTATAGCTGCTGCATCTACAAATGTGTAATATTTATTTTTCTTTTTCAGACATCATCGTCGGACACGGCGATTGAGGAGTCCGAACAGCTGGAGCAGTCGCAGCCAAGACAAGTCCCGGTAGTGAGACGGAATGTAAGTATATAGTCTTTGAATATCTCTTTTTATTTTTAGTCTCTCTTTTTATCCAAGATTGTAATGTTTTTTTTGCTTTTTCTAGGTTCCACTACGGGATGAGGACCTCTATGTGGACAATGAGGCCCTGATCTGCCAGGTCCATGAGCGTGTCCCGTTGTGGGACAGCCGTGATCCGCAGTACAAGGACAATGTGGTGAGTCGGCGGCTATGGAACGAGGTGGCCGCAGCGTTGATGGATGGCTGGGACAGCGCCTCTCCAAACACCAAAAAGGCGTTTAGTAAGTATTTCCATGCTCTGTAATGCCGCAGTGACTCTTGTTCCAGATGGCACTGTTGGGTTTACTGCTAGATATATTCTAGCAGCAAACCCAACAGTGTCATCTGGTTCAACAGTGACTGCCCTGTGTATTGTATAGCTTTGTTATGCTGCATTGACTGTTTGCCATGTTCACTCAGGTGTGTGTGATGAGACAGATTTTGCCATGACTGCATTGTATAATTTTTTTTTCCAAGTGAACAAAGTCCGCACACGATGGCGCTTGATGAAGGACCGCTTCAACACTGATGTTCGTGCAGAGGGACAGGTTCCCAGTGGTTCAGCGGCAAGGACCAGAATAAAATATCGTTACTATCGCGAGTTTGCGTTCCTTTTCTATTCCACAGCTGATGCTTCTTGTAAATGCATTATAGTAATGTTTTTCTTTTCTTTCCACAGCACCTGGAGCAGCACCATGCAGCCTGTCCCTGAAGCGGTCCTTCATCGGATGACCTCGGACCCGTCCCAGCCATCCGACAGCCTGGAAGCAACTTGCAGGTCAGCAACACGGACAGCTGGTGACCAGGAAGCTGGTCCATCAGGTGTTCCCCTGTCCCAGGTCTCTGCCACTGGTTATGCAGGCACTTCTCACCAGCGGCAGAGGGCCTTGGACAGGAATGTCTTGCCCGAGTTCATGCACTTGAGCGAGGCCTTTCATGCCACTATGAAGTCGATGTCCGACAGAGTGGAAAGCGGTTTTTCACTCATGGAACGGGGTTTTACCCACATGGAACACCGCTTCCACTCTGTCGACCAGCGCCTTGATTGGCTGGAGGCCGACCTCAACAGACCAGCGCACCATTTTTTCAGTAAAATTGAACGGGGCATGGCGGAACACCTTAGTCCTGAGCAACAGCTGAGTGTGTTGCAGGCCTGCAACACTGCTTACTTGCAGGCTATGCAGCAGAATCGGTATGTGCAGCAGTTAGTGGTAGCATTTCCAACTGTGCCACCACTGACTCGCCACACATCACTACCGACTTCTGCTGCATACCACTGCACAGGGACCTGCATTCCGAGTCACCACTACACCACCACAAGTCCGAGTACTGCTGGACACTCCACCGTCGCCACCACCATGGCAAACGCTGCTCCTGTCTGGAGCACCACCACCACAGACACTGGTCCACGCTCTTGGACTACCGCCACAGCAGTACCTGCTTGGGCCACCACCACCTATTCTCCTCCTAGGACCACCGCCACATCTCCGTCTAGGAGTACCGCCACCACTCCGCACCATTTTCGGAGCACAGCCACCACTTCTCCTTCTAGGACCACCGCCACCACTTCTCCTCCAAGGACCACCGCCACCACTTCTCCTCCTCAGAGCACCACCAACACTTGTTCTACTTCTAGGAGCACCGCCACCACCACCACAGAGCATGAGACGGGTGACCGACATTCCCTCTTTTATGTTTCAAGGCCACGGTCCACCAGCTCAAGGCGGTCACATTGAAGTCGTTCCATGCAGGGGACTCCTGCCCCAAAGAAGAGCAAAAAAAAAGACTGTTTTCCATCCCCCCTCTCCTCCTAATGTGTCTCAAGCTGCCTCTACTTCCATCCCTGATCTTCCTTCCCCCACTACTTTCGTCGCCCCTTCCCCTAGAACCCTTTCCTCGCTTTCCAGCCGTTCCTCGTCTCTCCACACCCCCAAAGTATCCCCCCCAAACGTCCTTCACAATAAAAATGAATTATTTATTTATTTTTTAAATAAATGTGCAATTCTGCTTTTCAGCAGCAGATGAAGGAAGGGAGACACACTAGTCATTACTAGTGGGTAGGCGGAGCCCACATAGGATAGAAACACCTCAGATTAAAAAAGTGTTGACCGGCCCCTCCAGCTAGGGCTCCTCCTACTCCAGCTCTCCAGTCTAAAATTTGAGGTCACAGAGGATAGTCGCTGCTGAAGCAGCTCCTCAGAAGATTTTTTATTTTTATCGGACAGAGACCTGGACCCCCGTGGTCTTGAGGTCTCAGCGCTGCTGGACCCCCACCTCTCCCTTGGCGGATCTGTATTACCCTTTAAGGAGGTCCCTGCAGAACCCTGCCGGCCCCGGGGGATGAGGGTTGCTTCCCTGGCGGGGACGCAAACCGCGCTTCTGGGGTCACTGCGTTCCCCGCCCTGGGGGGAAGCTATGGGCACAGCGCCACAAATCCCTGGGGGTCCCTGTGGCGCTCAGCTGGGTGAGTACTCAACATTTTAATGTTTTGAGTGCTTCAGCGACTGCTGCGGCAGCCGCTGTTACATGTGACATGTTGGTGACTAGTGTTTTTTGTCCGCAGGTGGATGCCTGCAGGACATGGAGAGCGGAGGAGTCGCGCGCCCTTTTTTTGAATTTTCGCGGTGCTCTGAGCGCGCGCTTTACTACTGTCTTCTTCCGGCTTCTCTCTCAGAAGCACAGCGCGGCGGCCATTACTGGA
Organism: Oophaga sylvatica; assembly: GCA_033576555.1. Classification (NCBI taxonomy): domain Eukaryota; kingdom Metazoa; phylum Chordata; class Amphibia; order Anura; family Dendrobatidae; genus Oophaga; species Oophaga sylvatica. The sequence goes on from JARQOD010001237.1 coordinate 51,082, forward strand.
TCAGGGAGCTGAAGGCTTCCTTCCTCACTCTCCTCCCCTCCCGACAATCGAAGACGCTACACCGCGGCCAGCTGGGTGAGTCGCTTCTGCCTGTCAGGGCAGAAGCTTAACCCCCTCACCCCCACAGCGCAGGACACTGAACGCTACCGCTAACGATCATTATAACGACGCATACTAATGCGATCGTTTTTTGTGATCGTTTTAATGTCGCTAGTAGCTGCCACAGTGGGCGATCTCATTGACGACGCATAAGTGGTTAGCGATCCCCTTAGCGACTTTGGCGGTCATTGCGATGTACAAATCAGCGCAATATTTTAGCGTTCTTGTTTAGTGTACAAAGGCAAAAGAAGCATACCTTTGAGAGCACTGTCCTGCAGCTGTTACCTCATAAGAGGCACCTGGGGCTCGCACACCCTTTTCATTAAACAAGGGTTGTGGGGAGTCTGCGACATTAACCCCTTCTTTGGCGGTTAACCCTTTATTGGGGGACAGCTGGGGTAGCTCTCTCTTTAAGAGCTTTAACCCTTCAGCGTTCGTTTCTTCTTTAAGAAACCACACTGTCCTAGTTACTGACAGGTTTAACCTGCCATATACTGTGTGAGGACATGTCAGATCAGGGTCCAGGAGGTGCGGACCGTCTCCCAGATCCGCTACAGGATCAGTCTCGCGTATCTGACACGCAGACCTCGACGGCGTCAGGCGCAGCGGTCAGAGGTTTCAGTGATGTCAAAATGGAGGCCCTCGCTCGTTCTATTGATGGCCTGTCTGACCTTCTAGGTTATTGGGTGTCAGCTAGATCCTCTCAGAGGAAGCGACACAGGCCGGTGCCTTCATTCCCACGCAGCGACTCGGAGATCTCGAGCATGGAGGGTTTCCCTTTCAAGCTCAGATGGGGAGGTGTCCGATTCGGATAAGGAGGATCGGCAGGGACTCTCTGCTTCTCTTTTGGGTCGTACAGAGGCTTTTATTGGAGCCATGAGGGAGGTCGTTACAGTTACCGGAGGAGGTAACTAGACGTCCTAGTAAGTCGGCCCGGATGTTTTCAGGAGTCGCATAGGTCGCGATCAGCATTACCACCCTGAACACGCCCGATCTCATCTGATCTCGGAAGCTAAGCAGGGTTGGGCCTGGTTAGTACTTGGATGGGAGACCGCCTGGGAATTCCAGGTGCTGTAGACTTAAAGGAACGCCTGTGTCCAGATAAGTGTTTTCAGCTGTATCCGTGTACGACGGAATTGATTGATAATTGGATTCCTTCTCCTGAAGTGGATGTCCCTTTATCCCAGCTTAGCAAGTCCTCATTACTTCCTGTTAAAAGGGAAGGCGAGTTTGCAGAATCCGCTGGACAGAAAAACAGAGATGGCGGCGAAATCCATCTACGAGGCCATGGGTCATGGATTCAGAGCATGTGTGCTTGTAAAGCTTCTCTAAGCTGGTTAGACCGTCTACGGACGGCGTGGCAAGATGGATCCCCTCTATCCGAGGTAGATGGGCTTTTTAAGTTGGAGGATGCAGCCCGATATGACAGTGATGCAGGTTTCGATACTGCGTCACTGCTGTCCAGGGCGCAATCCTAGGCAATCACAGTCAGGAGAGCACTGTGGCTTAGACAGTGGACCGGAGACGCGGTTTCCAAAGCTTACAAGGGTGGTCAGCTATTTGGATCTGACCTCACGGAGCTGATTGCCAAGGCAAAGGCAAAAGAAACGGCTTTACCACAGCGAAGAGCTGTGACTTCTGCGTCTGGCAGGCAAAGTGCCGGTAGTAGTCGGCGGTCCTTTCGGTCCAGGGGACGGTTCGGTCAGCCCTCTTGGGGATCGGGTCGTCCCTCTTTTTTCGGGAAAAAAGAACGCTCAGAAATCCCGCACTCCCTGGAAACAGAGTTTCCGCCAAGACAAGTGGGAAGCTGACAAAAAGCCCGCTAAGGCGGACTGACGCCAGGGTCTCACTCGAGGGCTCTCGAGTGGGAGGTCACCTGGTCCAATTCAAACCGACTTGGGCTTCCCGCGTGTCGGACGCCTGGGTGACGCGGGTTGTGTCGGCAGGCTACTTCATAGAGTTTCTTTCTCGACTCCCAGACAGTTTTTGCCACTCTCGCATTCCGTCAGAGCCCGAGCTATTTGCCGCTCTACTGCGGGAGGTCGATTCCCTTCTGCAGAAGGGTGTGGTGGTACCGGTTCCGCCAGAGGACCGGGGAAGAGGGTTTTTATTCCAACCTCTTTGTGGTCCCCAAAAAGGAGGACAAATTTCGCCCCATTCTGGATCTCAAAAGATTGAATTGGCATGTCCGTACCCGGAAATTCCGCATGGAGTCACTTCGCTCCGTTGTGGCGGCCCTGTCGCATAACGAATCGACATTCGGGACGCTTTTTTGCATGTTCCCGTCGGAAGGGCCCACCAACGCTTCCTTCGTTTTGCCATAGGCCAGGACCATTACCAGTTTGTGGCCCTGCCATTCGGGTTGGCCTCAGCACCCAGAGTTTTTACGAAAATTCTGGCACCTCTCATGGCGATTCTGCGAAGACAGGGGGTTACGATTCTTCCCTATCTGGACGACCTTTTGATTGTGGCGTCCTCAAAGGAGGAGGCGGTGACGGCTCGCAATCTATCCCTTCAGCTCCTGGAGGACTTCGGGTGGCTGGTCAATTGGGAGAAGTCGTCTCTGGAACCGTCACAGTCAATCCTGTTTTTGGGAATGCATTCGACACGGTACGAGCAGTGGTGTCTCTGCCTCCAGACAAGCAAGCGAGTCTTCTTTGACATGTAATGAAGTCTTCGACAGCAATGTCCCTTCGAAGGTGTATGCGCCTTCTGTGTTTGATGTTGGCATCGATGGAGGCAATTCCGTTTGCCCAATTTCATTCCAGGGCTCTCCAAATGCTCATTTTGAACCGTTGGGATCGATCGCAGTTTTCACTGGATTGCAGTGTCATCATCTCCCACAGGGTGCGAGAGTCTCTAGGATGGTGGTTACGTCCGGAAGTGTTATCCCTGGGGAAGTCCTTCCTCCCTCCGAGGTGGTCGATCATAACCACCGATGCCAGCCTGACGGGCTGGTGGGGTGTCTGGAACGATCTCTGGATTCAGGGAGTATGGTCATCGGAAGAGTCTGTCCTGCCGATCAACATCCTGGAATTGAGGGCAATTTTCCTTTGCCTCCAACACTGGACGGTCCTTTTAAGCGGTCTACCAGTCCGAGTGCAGACAGACAACGCGACGGCGGTCGCGTATATCAACCATCAAGGTGGGACGAGGAGCTTCAGGCTCATGATGGAGGTGTCTCGGATCCTGGTATGGGCCGAGGCCAGGGTGCCAGCCATCTCTGCGATTCACATTCCAGGAGTTCAGAATATCACAGTGGACTCCCTCAGTCGCGAAAAGATGGATCCCGGAGAATGGAGTCTTCATCCGGAGATTTTTGCACTGCTGTGCTCCCGTTGGGGGACTCCCCAAGTGGATTTGATGGCATCCAGGTTCAATGCCAAGTTACCGACGTTCATGTCCAGGCACAAGGACCCGAAGGCTGTGGCGGTGGATGCTCTGGTGGCTCCTTGGGTCCAATTCGAGCTAATCTATGTGTTCCCGCCGATATCCTTACTTCCTCTGGTGTTGCGTCGGATCAGACTGGAGAGAGTACCGGCTATGTTGATAGCCCCAGATTGGCCAAGGAGGACGTGGTTCTCAACGCTGGTGTCGCTCCTGGCAGCGCCTCCACTTCCACTCCCTCTTACCCAAGGGCCCGTTCATCACCCGTACCTGAAGTCTCTGCGGTTGACGGCGTGGCTCTTGAGACCGAAATATTGACCCGTCAAGGCTTTTCAGCCGAGGTCATTGCCACTCTGCGAGCTGCCAGAGGTACGGCTACTACTAGGATTTATCACAAGACTTGGGAAGTCTTCTTTTCGTGGTGTTCGGGTTCTTCAAGGAACCCGAGGATTTTTTTCCATTCCCAATTTGTTGGCCTTTCTGCAGTACGGGCTGGACAAGGGTTTGGCAGTTAGCACTCTGAAGGGTCAGATTTCTGCTCTGTCCATGCTGTTTCGGAAGGCTATCGCCTCGCGTAGGGACGTATGTTCCTTTTTTCGCGGGGTAATCCGTCAGTTTCCGCCGCGGAAGGCGCTTGTGTCTCCTTGGCGGCTCGATCTTGTTTTGGAGGCTCTTCAACATGGGCCTTTTGAGCCTATGGACTCTGTTAACCTTTCTTTGCTTTCTTGGAAGGTTGCCTTCCTAGTGGTGGTCACCTCTTTGAGAAGGGTTTCTGAGTTGGCGGCTTTTTCTTGCTCGCCTCTTTTCCTGGAGTTTCACCCGTATCGCGTAGTGCTTCGCACACGGGGCGACCTTCTACCTAAGGTGGTGTCACAATTTCATGTTAACCAGGATATCGTGTTGCCCTCGCTCTGTCCGGTGCCGAGGAATGCGAAGGAACGGGCCTTGCACACATTGGATTTGGTGCGGGCTTTGAAGTTCTATTTGTCTATTACTCAAAATTTTCGGAAGTCGGACTCTCTGTTTGTGATTCCAGCAGGTCGTCGGCGTGGTCAACGAGCTTCCAAGGACTCTATAGCTCGTTGGATTCGGTCGGCCATTTTAGAGGCTTACCGACTTAAGGGCGAACCTTGCCCGGTTAAGATTCTAGCTCACTCCACGAGGGCTGTGGGTTCATTGTGGGCCTTTCATCAAGGGGCCTCGGCAGCTCAGCTCTGCCGGGCGGCGACCTGGCGCTCCATCCACACGTTTACAAAATTTTATAAGGTGGACGTTAGTGCTTCCGCTGATGCGGCCTTAGGACGAAGGGTCCTGCAGGCGGCTGTAGTTTAAAGTTCTCGTTAACTTGTGTTTAGCGCTAGTCACGCATTTACCTAGGTTGTTGGGATCTGCCTTTTTTGGTTTTTTTCCCACCCTTATTTTTGGACTGCTTTGGGACGTCCCACTAGTAATGACTAGTGTGTGTCCCTTCCTTCATCTGCTGCTGAAAGACGGATTTTGGTAAGAACTTACCTGTAAAATCCTTTTCAGCGAAGGAAGGGAGACACACATCCCTCCCATGGCAGAAGTGTGTTGTTGTGTTTTCAGATGCGGCGTGACCCTTCTCTGATAGCGATTATCTGGGCTGAGGTCGGCGCGCTAAGGCTCTGTTCCAGCATTGCCAGCTCATCTCAGTGGTCAGGTTCAGTGAGTAGTACCTGGGACTGTGTGGTTTTTTCTGTTATATGCATAACCTGTCTCCTTGTTTTTCTCTCTGAAGTCCTTCAGAAGGGGTTATGTTGCTCCGCTGGTGATATTTGCTCTTCCTTAGCTTGTGTACGACTGGAGAGCTGGAGTAGGAGGAGCCCTAGCTGGAGGGGCCGGTCAACACTTTTTTAATCTGAGGTGTTTCTATCCTATGTGGGCTCCGCCTACCCACTAGTAATGACTAGTGTGTCTCCCTTCCTTCTTCGCTGAAAAGGATTTTACAGGTAAGTTCTTACCAAAATCCGTCTTTAGTAAATACTGTTTGATTAATGTGTCATTCGCCGCCTACACACACTGCACCGTACACTTTGCGTTTTGGACTACACATCACTCCAGGAATGACACATGTTTCTTGTGTCTTTCCTGGAGATATGTGTAGTCCAAAACACAAATATATGACTTGTATTTTGCCACCAGTCTCTCTGTCTACTAATATTGCACATATTGAATAGAGGATGGTGTTGAGGGCAAGGCATATCTATTGTACCTTGCCAGGTATCATAAAAAGTTAAATGAGTATGGTGTGTTTTTACCATCATTTAACTCTTTGTGATACAAGGCCAGGGATTCTAGATATACCTTGTAATTAACCACATCCTCTATTCAGTGTGTGTTGAATAAACTGAGGAGATGATGGTGAAAATACACGTTATATGTACAATCCTCTGTTTATAACTCGTGTATTCCCCTGCCCAGGTGTGATACATTCTGAAGTGAGGATGTGTTATTTGGGGCATCCTCACTTCAGCATGACACCAGGCCTGGGGATTGTAGAAGATGTATAAACTTTATTATCTCTCCAGTCTGCGTTCAAAATCAAGTCACAGTGATGATACTACAAATAATATTTATAGTCACATGGTCAGGTGTAATAAAGAGTGACGGATGCTAGTGCATCCACAAATCACTATTTGTAACATCAGGCCAGGTGACACAAATATTAGTTGTTTTATCTCCACCGTCGCTGCAAATGGAACCAAAACTGGAGAGATGATAAAGGTCATACAACTTGTGTGTGTGTGGATGTATAGTCACCTGGTCAGGATTACTAGTAAATTCATGATGCACAAAAAACACAGCATCATGAATTCACTGGTGAACCTGGCCAGCTGATTATTGTATTTGAGTGTAAAAACACAGATTGCACTTGGTACAGGTATAAACACAGGTATTTTATTAACATACAGACAAGAAGGTATTTTACTAACATACAGACAAGAACACTTTTTTACACCATTTGTTCTTGCCATTCCACCCGTCCTACATCTGACATAAAGTAAGCCACAAATTGGTCTCTCATTTGACCAACTTCAACAGAAGACCTGAGAGGGTGCTGAGTGAATTCAGGCAATGGGGTAGGAGCTGCATCATCAAGTTCAAAGTTTGGGTGCTCTTTAGACATCACAAAATTATGTAGCACCACACATGCCTTCACCACTTCATCCACTGTTTCCAGTTTCAGATGAATGGCTGTGCCCAGAATGCGCCATCTGGAAACAAGTATACCGAAGGCACACTCTACAGTTCTTCTGGCCCTGGTCAGCCTGTAATTAAATATTTTTTTGTTGTGGTCCAAGTCCCGGCTGGAGTAGGGTTTTAGCAGGTGTTGGCTCATCTGGAAAGCCTCATCCCCAACCATGACAAATGGCAGTGGTGGACCTTCTGTGTGGGGAAGAGGCCGTGGCATGGGGAAATTGAACTGGTTTCCATACAACCTCCGGCCCATGTCCGAGTTCTTAAAAGCCTGTGAGTAGTGTTGAGCGATACGATACCGCAAGTATCGGGTATCGGCCGATATTAGCTCTATCGGACTTTCGATACTTAGTTCCGATATTTTCGTCTTATCGGATACCGGAATCGGAATTGTCACTGTCAGTGTCCGTCGGTCGGGTCTGTCAGGAGTCAGCGGCACTTACCTGGCAGAAGATCTCCGGCGGTCACGGGCTGGACTGCTTGATGGCCGCCATCATCTTTCCCCGGCGGTCACATGCAGTTTCTCGCGATAACTGCAGTGACTGCTGGGTAATCCCGGCCGTAAAGCAGTCAGTCCGATGACGTCACCGCCGGGGAAGCAGGTAATCAGCTGTGCTGCGTCGAGATGACAGGCTCTGCCTGTCATTGCGATGTAGCAGAGCTGGATCGTCGTGGGACTGTCGTTACTATGGACTGCGTCGGACAGGTGGTATACTGTTGGTTTGTTTTTTTTCTTTTTTTGCAGGAGATCGATGGCGTCGCAGGAATGAGTGTATAATAAAATTAATGAAAACTGTGTTGTCTCTTTTATTTCATTAAAATACTTTTTTCTTGCTGTGTCTTTTTTTTTATACATTTAAAAACTTTGGAATTAATAATGGATCGGTGTCTTATTGACACCTCTCCATTATTAACCGGGCTTATTCTCACCCCCTCCTTACATACAGACAGCAGGCTTCTCACCCCTCCCTATATACAGACAGCAGGCTTCTTACCCCTCTTACAGACTGCAGGCTTCTCACCCCTCCTTATATACAGGCGGGAGGCTCCTCACTACCTCCTTATATACAGACAGTAGGCTCCTCACCCCTCCTTATATACAGACTGCAGGCTTCTCACCCCTCCTTAAATACAGACAGCAGGCTTCTCACCCCTCCTTATATACAGACAGCAGGCTCCTCACCCCCTCCTTATATACAGACAGCAGGCTTCTCACCCCTCCTTAAATACAGACAGCAGTCTTTTCACCCCTCCTTACATTCAGACTGCAGGCTTCTCACCCCCCTTATATACAGAAAGCAGGCTTCTCACCCCCTTCTTATATACAGACAGCAGGCTTTTCACCCCTCCTTATATACAGACAGCAGGCTCCTCACCCCTCCATATATACAGACTGCAGGATTCTCACTCCCTCTTTAGATACAGACAGCAGTCTTCTCACCCCTCTTTACATACAGACAGCAGGCTCCTCACCCCCTCCTTATATACAGACAGCAGGCTTCTCACCCCTCCTTATATACAGACTGCAGGCTTCTCACTCCCTCCTTAGATACAGACAGCAGTCTTCTCACCCCTCCTTACATACAGACTACAGGCTTCTCACCCCTGCTTATATACAGACAGCAGGCTTCTCACCACTCCTTATATACAGACAGCAGGCTGCTCACCGCCTCCTTATATACAGACAGAAGGCTTCTCACCCCTCCTTATATACAGACTGCAGGCTTCTCACTCCCTCCTTAGATACAGACAGCAGTCTTCTCACCCCTCCTTACATACAGACTGCAGGCTTCTCACCCCTCCTTATATACAGACAGCAAGCTCCTCACCCCCTCCTTATATACAGACAGCAGGCTTCTCAACCCTCCTTATATACAGAAAGCAGGCTTCTTACCCCTCCTTATATACAGACAGCAGGCTTCTTACCCCTCATATACAGGCAGGAGGCTCCTCACTCCCTCCTTATATACAGACAGTAGGATCCACACCCCTCCTTATATACAGACAGCAGGCTTCTCACCCCCTCCTTATATACAGACAGCAGGCTTCTCACCCCTCCTTATATACAGACTGCAGGCTTCTCACCCCTCCTTAGTTACAGACTGCAGGCTTCTCACCACTCCTTATATACAGACAGCAGGCTGCTCACCGCCTCCTTATATACAGACAGAAGGCTTCTCACCCCTCCTTATATACAGACTGCAGGCTTCTCACTCCCTCCTTAGATACAGACAGCAGTCTTCTCACCCCTCCTTACATACAGACTGCAGGCTTCTCACCCCTCCTTATATACAGACAGCAAGCTCCTCACCCCCTCCTTATATACAGACAGCAGGCTTCTCACCCCTCCTTATATACAGAAAGCAGGCTTCTCACTCCCTCCTTATATACAGACAGCAGGCTTCTTACCCCTCCTTATATACAGACAGCAGGCTTCTTACCCCTCATATACAGGCAGGAGGCTCCTCACTCCCTCCTTATATACAGACAGTAGGATCCACACCCCTCCTTATATACAGACAGCAGGCTTCTCACCCCCTCCTTATATACAGACAGCAGGCTTCTCACCCCTCCTTATATACAGACTGCAGGCTTCTCACCCCCTCCTTAGTTACAGACTGCAGGCTTCTCACCCCCTCCTTACAGTGCCTTGCGAAAGTATTCGGCTCCCTGGAACTTTTCAACCTTTTCCCACATATCATGCATCAAACATAAAGATACCAAATGTAAATTTTTGGTGAAGAATCAACAAGTGGGACAATTGTGAAGTTGAACGAAATTTATTGGTTATTTTAAATTTTTGTGGAAATACAAAAACTGAAAAGTGGGGCATGCATTATTATTCGGCCCCTTTACTTTCAGTGCAGCAAACTCACTCCAGAAGTTCATTGTAGATCTCTGAATGATCCAATGTTGTCCTAAATGACTAATGATGATAAATATAATCCACCTGTGTGTAATCAAGTCTCCGTATAAATGCACCTGCTCTGTGATAGTCTCAGGGCTCTGTTTGAAGCACAGAGAGCATCATGAAGACCAAGGAACAACAGGCAGGTCCGTGATACTGTTGTGGAGAAGTTTAAAGCTGGATTTGGATACAAAATGATTTCCAAAACTTTAAACATCCCAAGGAGCAGTGTGCAAGCGATCATATTGAAATGGAAGAAGTATCATACCACTGCAAATCTACCAAGACCAGACCGTCCCTCTAAACTTTCATCTCAAACAAGGAGAAGACTGATCAGAGATGCAGCCAAGAGGCCCATGATCACTCTGGATGAACTGCAGAGATCTACAACTGAGGTGGGACAGTCTGTCCATAGGACAGCAATCAGTTGTACACTGCACAAATCTGGTCTTTATGGAAGAGTGGCAAGAAGAAAGCCATTTCTCAAAGATATCCATAAAAAGTGTTGTTTAAAGTTTGCAACAAGCCACCTGGAAGACACTCCAAACATGTGGAAGAAGGTGCTCTGGTCAGATGAAACCAAAATCGAACTTTTTGGCAACAATGCCAAACGATATGTTTGGCGTAAAGGCAACACAGCTCATCACCCTGAACACACCATCCCCACTGTCAAACATGGTGGTGGCAGCATCATGGTTTGGGCCTGCTTTTCTTCAGCAGGGACGGGGAAGATGGTTAAAATTGATGGGAAGATGGATAGAGCCAAATACAGTCATGGACAAAAGTTTTGAGAATGACACAAATATTAATTTTTACAAAGTCTACTGCTTCACTTTTTCCAATGGCAATTTGCATATACTCCAGAATGTTATAAAGAGTGATCAGCTTAACAGCAATTACTTGCAAAGTCAATATTTGGCTAGAAAATGAACTTTATCCCCCAAAACACATTTCAACATCATTGCAGCCCTGCCTTAAAAGGACCAGCTAACCTCTTTTCAGTGATTGCTCCATTAACACAGGTGTGGGTGTTGATGAGGACATGGCTGGAGATCAATCTGTCATGATTAAGTAAGAATGACACCACTGGACACTTTAAAAGGAGGCTGGTGCTTGGCATCATTGTTTCTCTTCTGTTAACCATGGTTATCTCTAAAGAAACACGTGCAGTCATCATTGCAATGCACAAAAATGGCCTAACAGGGAAGAGTATCGCAGCTGGAAAGATTGCACCTCAGTCAACAATCTATCGCATCATCAAGAACTTCAAGGAGAGAGGTTCCATTGTTGCCAAAAAGGCTTCAGGGCGCCCAAGAAAGACCAGCAAGCGCCAGGACCGTCTCTTAAAAGTGTTTCAGCTGCGGGATCGGGCTACCAGCAGTGCAGAGCTTGCTCAGGAATGGCAGCAGGCAGGTGTGAGTGCATCTGCACGCACTGTGAGGCGGAGACTCTTGGAGCAAGGCCTGGTCTCAAGGAGGGCAGCAAAGAAGCCACTTCTCTCCAGAAAAAACATCATGGACAGACTGATATTCTGCAAAAGGTACAGACACTGGACTGCTGAGTACTGGGGTAAAGTTATTTTCTCTGATGAATCCCCTTTTCGATTGTTTGGGACATCAGGAAAACGCCTCATTCGGAGAAGACAAGGTGAGCGCTACCACCAGTCTTGTCTCATGCAAACTGTTAAGCATCCTGAAACCATTCATGTGTGGGGTTACTTCTCAGCCAAGGGAATCGGCTCTCTCACAGTCTTGCCTAAAAACACAGCCATGAATAAAGAATGGTACCAGAATGTCCTCCAAGAGCAACTTCTCCCAACCCTCCAAGAGCAGTTTGGCGATCAACAATGCCTTTTCCAGCATGATGGAGCACCTTGCCATAAAGCAAAGGTGATAACTAAATGGCTCAGGGAACAAAACATAGAGATTTTGGGTCCATGGCCTGGAAACTCCCCAGATCTTAATCCCATTGAGAACTTGTGGTCAATCATCAAGAGACGGGTGGACAAACAAAAACCTAAAAATTCTGACAAAATGAAAGCATTGATTGTGCAAGAATGGACTGCTATCAGTCAGGATTTGGTCCAGAAGTTGATTGAGAGCATGCCAGGGAGAATTGCAGAGGTCCTGAAGAAGAAGGGTCAACACTGCAAATATTGACTTGCTGCATTAACTCATTCTGTCAATATAAGCTTTTGTTACTCATATGTTTGCAATTATATTTCTGTCTGTGATAAAAACATCTGTCAAACACACATAAAAACCAGAGGGCAGCAGATCATGTGAAAATATAATATTTGTGTCATTCTCAAAACTTTTGGCCATGACTGTATGTAACCTCAGTGGGCGCCATTTCAAGTATGTAACAGCAGGGGGCGCCATAACAATTGTGTAATACGACGGGGCGCCATAACAAGTATGTAACAGCAGTGGGCGCCATAACAAGTATGTAACAGCAGCGGGCGCCATAACAAGTATGTAACACTAGGGGTCGCCATAACAAGTATGTAACAGCAGCGGGCGCCATAACAAGTATGAAACACTAGGGGGCGCCATAACAAGTATGTAACAGCAGGAGGCGCCATAACAAGTATGAAACACCAGGGGGCGCCATAACAAGTATGTAACAGCAGGGAGCGCCATAACAAGTATGAAACACTAGGGGGCGCCATAACAAGTATGTAACACCAGGAGGCGCATAACAAGTATGTAACACCAGGGGGCACCATAACAAGAGTGTAACACCAGGGGGCGCCATAACAAGTATGTAACAGCAGGGGGTGCCATAACAAGTGTGTAACAGCAGGCGGCACCATATCAAGAATGTAACAGCAGGGGGCGCCATGCCATATCAAGTATGTAATAGCAGGGGGCGCCATAACAAGTATGTAACAGCAGCGGGCGCCATAACAAGTATGTAACAGCAGAGGGCGCCATAACAAGTATGAAACACTAGGGGGCGCCATGACAAGTATGTAACAGCAGGGGGCGCCATAACAAGTATGAAACACTAGGGGGCGCCATAACAAGTATGTAACAGCAGGAGGCGCCATAACAAGTATGTAACACCAGGGGGCACCATAACAAGTGTGTAACACAAGGGGGCGCCATAACAAGTATGTAACAGCAGGGGGCGCCATAACAAGTGTGTAACAGCAGGCGGCGCCATATCAAGAATGTAACAGCAGGGGGCGCCACGCCATATCAAGTATGTAATAGCAGGGGGCGCCATAACAAGTATATAACAGCAGGGGTGCCATAACAAGTATGTAACAGCAGGGGGACCATAACAAGTATGTAACAGCAGGGGGCGCCATATCAATTATGTAACAGCAGAAGCTCCATAACGAGTATATAACTGCAGGGGGCGCCATAGCAAGTATGTAACAGCAGGGGGCACCACAATAAATATGTAACTGCAGGGGGTGCCATAGCAAGTATGAAACAGCAGGAGGTGCCATAACAAGTATGTAACAGAAGGGTGCGACATAACAAGTATGTAACACCAGGTGGCGCTATAACAAGTATGTAACAGCAGGGGGCGCCATAAGGCTACTTTCACACTTGCGTTTTATCGCGCAGCGCATCGTGCGCTATCGGTCGTAAGCGCAATGTTCCCCTATCTTTAACATGGGGGGCGCAGGGTCTAGCGCTTGCACGCGTTCATCAGCGTTTGTCATGCGCTGCGCATTTTCCATGTGTGCGCCCAGATGCGCTAGACACTACATGTTGCATTTTTTTTCCGCCCAACCACTTTAAAAAAGCGCGTGAGCACGTGTGCGCATGCTATGTGCAAAAAAATAACATTACAGTCTATGGGGGCTCATGGCTGTGCGCTCATCAGTGCTTGTGCGCACACTCGATTTTGGAGTAAACAATGTCTAGACACTTGTCTAAACCACCCCCTACACAAGCAACATTGTTTGTGAGGAGTGTAGATAAAAAGAAGGTGTCTGCAGTGCCAGACAGACCACTTCAGACTGCCTGGAAGACCCCTACTAGATAGCCTGGAGATACAGCCTGGAGATACAGCCTGGAAGACCCCTACTATACTGCCTGGAGATACAGCCTGGAGATACAGCCTGAAAGACCCCTACTATACTGCCTGGAGATACAGCCTGGAGATACAGCCTGGAAGACCCCTACTAGAGCTGATGCCTGGAGATACAGCCTGGAAGACCCCTACTAGACTGCCTGGAGATACAGCCTGGAAGACCCCTACTAGACTGCCTGGAGATACAGCCTGGAGATACAGCCTGGAAGACCCCTACTAGACTGCCTGGAGATACAGCCTGGAAGACCCCTACTAGACTGCCTGGAGATACAGCCTGGAAGACCCCTACTAGACTGCCTGGAGATACAAATCACAAAAATATATTGTCTAGTATTCAAACCACTTCCAAATACCAATGAATTCAAAAAGGAGAAAAGGGAAGCTTTTTAGCATATAAAATACAAAATTTTATTAGAGTAAAAATGCATATAATTAGGATAAAAAATCCAATGGGGACAAGAGGATGCAGCAAGAAACAGGCCAATATTAACAGGTATAAACACTGTAAAAGAGATTTCAAAAGTGCATGTATATTACATATATTGCCACATCAGCTAGTAATAGGCTAGAAATTAGCTCCTATATAGTATGTATTCATGCACATAAGAACTAGTGAAAGGAATGTGCTCTCCCACCATGCTAGCTGTCAGAAGTGTCAGCATGTGAGTACAAAGCCCATGGCAAATGCTAATAATAAATGCAACCAAAAAACAGTCTACATATTACAACATGGGGCAAATTTAAGCAGCTGAAAAAGTAAAGCTGTCAGTGGGAGGTCATACCTGGTGTGGCCTGGGCACCCCTGACGCGCGTTTCGCGTTAGCTTGTTCACAAGGGAGCTTGCCCCCATTGGATTTTTTATCCTAATTATATGCATTTTTACTCTAATAAAATTTTGTATTGCCTGGAGATACAGCCTGGAAGAGCCCTACTAGATAGCCTGGAGATACAGCCTGGAAGACCCCTGCTAGACTGCCTGGAGATACAGCCTGGAAGACCCCTACTAGACTGCCTGGAGATACAGCCTGGAAGACCCCTACTAGACTGCCTGTAGATACAGCCTGGAAGACCCCTACTAGGCTGCCTGGAGATACAGCCTGGAAGACCCCTACTAGATTGCCTGGAGATACAACCTGGAAGAATGTGAGTATTCTCAAACCAAATGACTGCCTGTCCTTTCCAATGTAATATGTACTCATGCTTTGTATTTTTTTTATTGCAGCATGTCTTTCTCTGGATCACACTATTCACCATCCCGGCAAGAACTGGCCCCAGCAGAGCGTGATGTGAGTATCTTCCTGCCTCTGGGTAAGTATAGCTGCTGCATCTACAAATGTGTAATATTTATTTTTCTTTTTCAGACATCATCGTCGGACACGGCGATTGAGGAGTCCGAACAGCTGGAGCAGTCGCAGCCAAGACAAGTCCCGGTAGTGAGACGGAATGTAAGTATATAGTCTTTGAATATCTCTTTTTATTTTTAGTCTCTCTTTTTATCCAAGATTGTAATGTTTTTTTTTGCTTTTTCTAGGTTCCACTACGGGATGAGGACCTCTATGTGGACAATGAGGCCCTGATCTGCCAGGTCCATGAGCGTGTCCCGTTGTGGGACAGCCGTGATCCGCAGTACAAGGACAATGTGGTGAGTCGGCGGCTATGGAACGAGGTGGCCGCAGCGTTGATGGATGGCTGGGACAGCGCCTCTCCAAACACCAAAAAGGCGTTTAGTAAGTATTTCCATGCTCTGTAATGCCGCAGTGACTCTTGTTCCAGATGGCACTGTTGGGTTTACTGCTAGATATATTCTAGCAGCAAACCCAACAGTGTCATCTGGTTCAACAGTGACTGCCCTGTGTATTGTATAGCTTTGTTATGCTGCATTGACTGTTTGCCATGTTCACTCAGGTGTGTGTGATGAGACAGATTTTGCCATGACTGCATTGTATAATTTTTTTTTCCAAGTGAACAAAGTCCGCACACGATGGCGCTTGATGAAGGACCGCTTCAACACTGATGTTCGTGCAGAGGGACAGGTTCCCAGTGGTTCAGCGGCAAGGACCAGAATAAAATATCGTTACTATCGCGAGTTTGCGTTCCTTTTCTATTCCACAGCTGATGCTTCTTGTAAATGCATTATAGTAATGTTTTTCTTTTCTTTCCACAGCACCTGGAGCAGCACCATGCAGCCTGTCCCTGAAGCGGTCCTTCATCGGATGACCTCGGACCCGTCCCAGCCATCCGACAGCCTGGAAGCAACTTGCAGGTCAGCAACACGGACAGCTGGTGACCAGGAAGCTGGTCCATCAGGTGTTCCCCTGTCCCAGGTCTCTGCCACTGGTTATGCAGGCACTTCTCACCAGCGGCAGAGGGCCTTGGACAGGAATGTCTTGCCCGAGTTCATGCACTTGAGCGAGGCCTTTCATGCCAGTATGAAGTCGATGTCCGACAGAGTGGAAAGCGGTTTTTCACTCATGGAACGGGGTTTTACCCACATGGAACACCGCTTCCACTCTGTCGACCAGCGCCTTGATTGGCTGGAGGCCGACCTCAACAGACCAGCGCACCATTTTTTCAGTAAAATTGAACGGGGCATGGCGGAACACCTTAGTCCTGAGCAACAGCTGAGTGTGTTGCAGGCCTGCAACACTGCTTACTTGCAGGCTATGCAGCAGAATCGGTATGTGCAGCAGTTAGTGGTAGCATTTCCAACTGTGCCACCACTGACTCGCCACACATCACTACCGACTTCTGCTGCATACCACTGCACAGGGACCTGCATTCCGAGTCACCACTACACCACCACAAGTCCGAGTACTGCTGGACACTCCACCGTCGCCACCACCATGGCAAGCGCTGCTCCTGTCTGGAGCACCACCACCACAGACACTGGTCCACGCTCTTGGACTACCGCCACAGCAGTACCTGCTTGGCCACCACCACCTATTCTCCTCCTAGGACCACCGCCACATCTCCGTCTAGGAGTACCGCCACCACTCCGCACCATTTTCGGAGCACAGCCACCACTTCTCCTTCTAGGACCACCGCCACCACTTCTCCTCCAAGGACCACCGCCACCACTTCTCCTCCTCAGAGCACCACCAACACTTGTTCTACTTCTAGGAGCACCGCCACCACCACCACAGAGTATGAGACGGGTGACCGACATTCCCTCTTTTATGTTTCAAGGCCACGGTCCACCAGCTCAAGGCGGTCACATTGAAGTCGTTCCATGCAGGGGACTCCTGCCCCAAAGAAGAGCAAAAAAAAGACTGTTTTCCATCCCCCCTCTCCTCCTAATGTGTCTCAACCTGCCTTTACTTCCATCCCTGATCTTCCTTCCCCCACTACTTTCGTCGCCCCTTCCCCTAGAACCCTTTCCTCGCTTTCCAGCCGTTCCTCGTCTCTCCACACCCCCAAAGTATCCCCCCCAAACGTCCTTCACAATAAAAATGAATTATTTATTTATTTTTTAAATAAATGTGCAATTCTGCTTTTCAGCAGCAGATGAAGGAAGGGAGACACACTAGTCATTACTAGTGGGTAGGCGGAGCCCACATAGGATAGAAACACCTCAGATTAAAAAAGTGTTGACCGGCCCCTCCAGCTAGGGCTCCTCCTACTCCAGCTCTCCAGTCTAAAATTTGAGGTCACAGAGGATAGTCGCTGCTGAAGCAGCTCCTCAGAAGATTTTTTATTTTTATCGGACAGAGACCTGGACCCCCGTGGTCTTGAGGTCTCAGCGCTGCTGGACCCCCACCTCTCCCTTGGCGGATCTGTATTACCCTTTAAGGAGGTCCCTGCAGAACCCTGCCGGCCCCGGGGATGAGGGTTGCTTCCCTGGCGGGGACGCAAACCGCGCTTCTGGGGTCACTGCGTTCCCCGCCCTGGGGGGAAGCTATGGGCACAGCGCCACAAATCCCTGGGGGTCCCTGTGGCGCTCAGCTGGGTGAGTACTCAACATTTTAATGTTTTGAGTGCTTCAGCGACTGCTGCGGCAGCCGCTGTTACATGTGACATGTTGGTGACTAGTGTTTTTGTCCGCAGGTGGATGCCTGCAGGACATGGAGAGCGGAGGAGTCGCGCGCCCTTTTTTTGAATTTTCCGGTGCTCTGAGCGCGCGCTTTACTACTGTCTTCTTCCGGCTTCTCTCTCAGAAGCACAGCGCGGCGGCCATTACTGGATCAGGGAGCTGAAGGCTTCCTTCCTCACTCTCCTCCCCTCCCGACAATCGAAGACGCTACAACCGCGGCCAGCTGGGTGAGTCGCTTCTGCCTGTCAGGGCAGAAGCTTAACCCCCTCACCCCCACAGCGCAGGACACTGAACGCTACCGCTAACGATCATTATAACGACGCATACTAATGCGATCGTTTTTTGTGATCGTTTTAATGTCGCTAGTAGCTGCCACAGTGGGCGATCTCATTGACGACGCATAAGTGGTTAGCGATCCCCTTAGCGACTTTGGCGGTCATTGCGATGTACAAATCAGCGCAATATTTTAGCGTTCTTGTTTAGTGTACAAAGGCAAAAGAAGCATACCTTTGAGAGCACTGTCCTGCAGCTGTTACCTCATAAGAGGCACCTGGGGCTCGCACACCCTTTTCATTAAACAAGGGTTGTGGGGAGTCTGCGACATTAACCCCTTCTTTGGCGGTTAACCCTTTATTGGGGGACAGCTGGGGTAGCTCTCTCTTTAAGAGCTTTAACCCTTCAGCGTTCGTTTCTTCTTTAAGAAACCACCTGTCCTAGTTACTGACAGGTTTAACCTGCCATATACTGTGTGAGGACATGTCAGATCAGGGTCCAGGAGGTGGGACCGTCTCCCAGATCCGCTACAGGATCAGTCTCGCGTATCTGACACGCAGACCTCGACGGCGTCAGGCGCAGCGGTCAGAGGTTTCAGTGATGTCAAAATGGAGGCCCTCGCTCGTTCTATTGATGGCCTGTCTGACCTTCTAGGTTATTGGGTGTCAGCTAGATCCTCTCAGAGGAAGCGACACAGGCCGGTGCCTTCATTCCCCGCAGCGACTCGGAGATCTCGAGCATGGAGGGTTTCCCTTTCAAGCTCAGATGGGGAGGTGTCCGATTCGGATAAGGAGGATCGGCAGGGACTCTCTGCTTCTCTTTTGGGTCGTACAGAGGCTTTTATTGGAGCCATGAGGGAGGTCGTTACAGTTACCGGAGGAGGTAACTAGACGTCCTAGTAAGTCGGCCCGGATGTTTTCAGGAGTCGCATAGGTCGCGATCAGCATTACCACCCTGAACACGCCCGATCTCATCTGATCTCGGAAGCTAAGCAGGGTTGGGCCTGGTTAGTACTTGGATGGGAGACCGCCTGGGAATTCCAGGTGCTGTAGACTTAAAGGAACGCCTGTGTCCAGATAAGTGTTTTCAGCTGTATCCGTGTACGACGGAATTGATTGATAATTGGATTCCTTCTCCTGAAGTGGATGTCCCTTTATCCCAGCTTAGACAAGTCCTCATTACTTCCTGTTAAAAGGGAAGGCGAGTTTGCAGAATCCGCTGGACAGAAAAACGAGATGGCGGCGAAATCCATCTACGAGGCCTGGGTCATGGATTCAGAGCATGTGTGCTTGTAAAGCTTCTCTAAGCTGGTTAGACCGTCTACGGACGGCGTGGCAAGATGGATCCCCTCTATCCGAGGTAGATGGGCTTTTTAAGTTGGAGGATGCAGCCCGATATGACAGTGATGCAGGTTTCGATACTGCGTCACTGCTGTCCAGGGCGCAATCCTAGGCAATCACAGTCAGGAGAGCACTGTGGCTTAGACAGTGGACCGGAGACGCGGTTTCCAAAGCTTACAAGGGTGGTCAGCTATTTGGATCTGACCTCACGGAGCTGATTGCCAAGGCAAAGGCAAAAGAAACGGCTTTACCACAGCGAAGAGCTGTGACTTCTGCGTCTGGCAGGCAAAGTGCCGGTAGTAGTCGGCGGTCCTTTCGGTCCAGGGGACGGTTCGGTCAGCCCTCTTGGGGATCGGGTCGTCCCTCTTTTTTCGGGAAAAAAGAACGCTCAGAAATCCTGCACTCCCTGGAAACAGAGTTTCCGCCAAGACAAGTGGGAAGCTGACAAAAAGCCCGCTAAGGCGGACTGACGCCAGGGTCTCACTCGAGGGCTCTCGAGTGGGAGGTCACCTGCTCCAATTCAAACCGACTTGGGCTTCCCGCGTGTCGGACGCCTGGGTGACGCGGGTTGTGTCGGCAGGCTACTTCATAGAGTTTCTTTCTCGACTCCCAGACAGTTTTTGCCACTCTAGCATTCCGTCAGAGCCCGAGCTATTTGCCGCTCTACTGCGGGAGGTCGATTCCCTTCTGCAGAAGGGTGTGGTGGTACCGGTTCCGCCAGAGGACCGGGGAAGAGGGTTTTTATTCCAACCTCTTTGTGGTCCCCAAAAAGGAGGACAAATTTCGCCCCATTCTGGATCTCAAAAGATTGAATTGGCATGTCCGTACCCGGAAATTCCGCATGGAGTCACTTCGCTCCGTTGTGGCGGCCCTGTCGCATAACGAATCGACATTCGGGACGCATTTTTTGCATGTTCCCGTCGGAAGGGCCCACCAACGCTTCCTTCGTTTTGCCATAGGCCAGGACCATTACCAGTTTGTGGCCCTGCCATTCGGGTTGGCCTCAGCACCCAGAGTTTTTACGAAAATTCTGGCACCTCTCATGGCGATTCTGCGAAGACAGGGGGTTACGATTCTTCCCTATCTGGACGACCTTTTGATTGTGGCGTCCTCAAAGGAGGAGGCGGTGACGGCTCGCAATCTATCCCTTCAGCTCCTGGAGGACTTCGGGTGGCTGGTCAATTGGGAGAAGTCGTCTCTGGAACCGTCACAGTCAATCCTGTTTTTGGGAATGCATTCGACACGGTACGAGCAGTGGTGTCTCTGCCTCCAGACAAGCAAGCGAGTCTTCTTTGACATGTAATGAAGTCTTCGACAGCAATGTCCCTTCGAAGGTGTATGCGCCTTCTGTGTTTGATGTTGGCATCGATGGAGGCAATTCCGTTTGCCCAATTTCATTCCAGGGCTCTCCAAATGCTCATTTTGAACCGTTGGGATCGATCGCAGTTTTCACTGGATTGCAGTGTCATCATCTCCCACAGGGTGCGAGAGTCTCTAGGATGGTGGTTACGTCCGGAAGTGTTATCCCTGGGAAGTCCTTCCTCCCTCCGAGGTGGTCGATCATAACCACCGATGCCAGCCTGACGGGCTGGTGGGGTGTCTGGAACGATCTCTGGATTCAGGGAGTATGGTCAGTCGGAAGAGTCTGTCCTGC
Source organism: Oophaga sylvatica (assembly GCA_033576555.1). Classification (NCBI taxonomy): domain Eukaryota; kingdom Metazoa; phylum Chordata; class Amphibia; order Anura; family Dendrobatidae; genus Oophaga; species Oophaga sylvatica. Next base: position 72,045 of record JARQOD010001237.1, read on the forward strand.
CGATCAACATCCTGGAATTGAGGGCAATTTTCCTTTGCCTCCAACACTGGACGGTCCTTTTAAGCGGTCTACCAGTCCGAGTGCAGACAGACAACGCGACGGCGGTCGCGTATATCAACCATCAAGGTGGGACGAGGAGCTTCAGGCTCATGATGGAGGTGTCTCGGATCCTGGTATGGGCCGAGGCCAGGGTGCCAGCCATCTCTGCGATTCACATTCCAGGAGTTCAGAATATCACAGTGGACTCCCTCAGTCGCGAAAAGATGGATCCCGGAGAATGGAGTCTTCATCCGGAGATTTTTGCACTGCTGTGCTCCCGTTGGGGGACTCCCCAAGTGGATTTGATGGCATCCAGGTTCAATGCCAAGTTACCGACGTTCATGTCCAGGCACAAGGACCCGAAGGCTGTGGCGGTGGATGCTCTGGTGGCTCCTTGGGTCCAATTCGAGCTAATCTATGTGTTCCCGCCGATATCCTTACTTCCTCTGGTGTTGCGTCGGATCAGACTGGAGAGAGTACCGGCTATGTTGATAGCCCCAGATTGGCCAAGGAGGACGTGGTTCTCAACGCTGGTGTCGCTCCTGGCAGCGCCTCCACTTCCACTCCCTCTTACCCAAGGGCCCGTTCGTCACCCGTACCTGAAGTCTCTGCGGTTGACGGCGTGGCTCTTGAGACCGAAATATTGACCCGTCAAGGCTTTTCAGCCGAGGTCATTGCCACTCTGCGAGCTGCCAGAGGTACGGCTACTACTAGGATTTATCACAAGACTTGGGAAGTCTTCTTTTCGTGGTGTTCGGGTTCTTCAAGGAACCCGAGGATTTTTTTCCATTCCCAATTTGTTGGCCTTTCTGCAGTACGGGCTGGACAAGGGTTTGGCAGTTAGCACTCTGAAGGGTCAGATTTCTGCTCTGTCCTTTCTGTTTCGGAAGGCTATCGCCTCGCGTAGGGACGTATGTTCCTTTTTTCGCGGGGTAATCCGTCAGTTTCCGCCGCGGAAGGCGCTTGTGTCTCCTTGGCGGCTCGATCTTGTTTTGGAGGCTCTTCAACATGGGCCTTTTGAGCCTATGGACTCTGTTAACCTTTCTTTGCTTTCTTGGAAGGTTGCCTTCCTAGTGGTGGTCACCTCTTTGAGAAGGGTTTCTGAGTTGGCGGCTTTTTCTTGCTCGCCTCTTTTCCTGGAGTTTCACCCGTATCGCGTAGTGCTTCGCACACGGGGCGACCTTCTACCTAAGGTGGTGTCACAATTTCATGTTAACCAGGATATCGTGTTGCCCTCGCTCTGTCCGGTGCCGAGGAATGCGAAGGAACGGGCCTTGCACACATTGGATTTGGTGCGGGCTTTGAAGTTCTATTTGTCTATTACTCAAAATTTTCGGAAGTCGGACTCTCTGTTTGTGATTCCAGCAGGTCGTCGGCGTGGTCAACGAGCTTCCAAGGACTCTATAGCTCGTTGGATTCGGTCGGCCATTTTAGAGGCTTACCGACTTAAGGGCGAACCTTGCCCGGTTAAGATTCTAGCTCACTCCACGAGGGCTGTGGGTTCATTGTGGGCCTTTCATCAAGGGGCCTCGGCAGCTCAGCTCTGCCGGGCGGCGACCTGGCGCTCCATCCACACGTTTACAAAATTTTATAAGGTGGACGTTAGTGCTTCCGCTGATGCGGCCTTAGGACGAAGGGTCCTGCAGGCGGCTGTAGTTTAAAGTTCTCGTTAACTTGTGTTTAGCGCTAGTCGCGCATTTACCTAGGTTGTTGGGATCTGCCTTTTTTGGTTTTTTTCCCACCCTTATTTTTGGACTGCTTTGGGACGTCCCACTAGTAATGACTAGTGTGTGTCCCTTCCTTCATCTGCTGCTGAAAGACGGATTTTGGTAAGAACTTACCTGTAAAATCCTTTTCAGCGAAGGAAGGGAGACACACATCCCTCCCATGGCAGAAGTGTGTTGTTGTGTTTTCAGATGCGGCGTGACCCTTCTCTGATAGCGATTATCTGGGCTGAGGTCGGCGCGCTAAGGCTCTGTTCCAGCATTGCCAGCTCATCTCAGTGGTCAGGTTCAGTGAGTAGTACCTGGGACTGTGTGTTTTTTTCTGTTATATGCATAACCTGTCTCCTTGTTTTTCTCTCTGAAGTCCTTCAGAAGGGGTTATGTTGCTCCGCTGGTGATATTTGCTCTTCCTTAGCTTGTGTACGACTGGAGAGCTGGAGTAGGAGGAGCCCTAGCTGGAGGGGCCGGTCAACACTTTTTTAATCTGAGGTGTTTCTATCCTATGTGGGCTCCGCCTACCCACTAGTAATGACTAGTGTGTCTCCCTTCCTTCTTCGCTGAAAAGGATTTTACAGGTAAGTTCTTACCAAAATCCGTCTTTAGTAAATACTGTTTGATTAATGTGTCATTCGCCGCCTACACACACTGCACCGTACACTTTGCGTTTTGGACTACACATCACTCCAGGAATGACACATGTTTCTTGTGTCTTTCCTGGAGATATGTGTAGTCCAAAACACAAATATATGACTTGTATTTTCGCCACCAGTCTCTCTGTCTACTAATATTGCACATATTGAATAGAGGATGGTGTTGAGGGCAAGGCATATCTATTGTACCTTGCCAGGTATCATAAAAAGTTAAATGAGTATGGTGTGTTTTTACCATCATTTAACTCTTTGTGATACAAGGCCAGGGATTCTAGATATACCTTGTAATTAACCACATCCTCTATTCAGTGTGTGTTGAATAAACTGAGGAGATGATGGTGAAAATACACGTTATATGTACAATCCTCTGTTTATAACTCGTGTATTCCCCTGCCCAGGTGTGATACATTCTGAAGTGAGGATGTGTTATTTGGGGCATCCTCACTTCAGCATGACACCAGGCCTGGGGATTGTAGAAGATGTATAAACTTTATTATCTCTCCAGTCTGCGTTCAAAATCAAGTCACAGTGATGATACTACAAATAATATTTATAGTCACATGGTCAGGGTAATAAAGAGTGACGGATGCTAGTGCATCCACAAATCACTATTTGTAACATCAGGCCAGGTGACACAAATATTAGTTGTTTTATCTCCACCGTCGCTGCAAATGGAACCAAAACTGGAGAGATGATAAAGGTCATACAACTTGTGTGTGTGTGGATGTATAGTCACCTGGTCAGGATTACTAGTAAATTCATGATGCACAAAAAACACAGCATCATGAATTCACTGGTGAACCTGGCCAGCTGATTATTGTATTTGAGTGTAAAAACACAGATTGCACTTGGTACAGGTATAAACACAGGTATTTTATTAACATACAGACAAGAAGGTATTTTACTAACATACAGACAAGAACACTTTTTTACACCATTTGTTCTTGCCATTCCACCCGTCCTACATCTGACATAAAGTAAGCCACAAATTGGTCTCTCATTTGACCAACTTCAACAGAAGACCTGAGAGGGTGCTGAGTGAATTCAGGCAATGGGGTAGGAGCTGCATCATCAAGTTCAAAGTTTGGGTGCTCTTTAGACATCACAAAATTATGTAGCACCACACATGCCTTCACCACTTCATCCACTGTTTCCAGTTTCAGATGAATGGCTGTGCCCAGAATGCGCCATCTGGAAACAAGTATACCGAAGGCACACTCTACAGTTCTTCTGGCCCTGGTCAGCCTGTAATTAAATATTTTTTTGTTGTGGTCCAAGTCCCGGCTGGAGTAGGGTTTTAGCAGGTGTTGGCTCATCTGGAAAGCCTCATCCCCAACCATGACAAATGGCAGTGGTGGACCTTCTGTGTGGGGAAGAGGCCGTGGCATGGGGAAATTGAACTGGTTTCCATACAACCTCCGGCCCATGTCCGAGTTCTTAAAAGCCTGTGAGTAGTGTTGAGCGATACGATACCGCAAGTATCGGGTATCGGCCGATATTAGCTCTATCGGACTTTCGATACTTAGTTCCGATATTTTCGTCTTATCGGATACCGGAATCGGAATTGTCACTGTCAGTGTCCGTCGGTCGGGTCTGTCAGGAGTCAGCGGCACTTACCTGGCAGAAGATCTCCGGCGGTCACGGGCTGGACTGCTTGATGGCCGCCATCATCTTTCCCCGGCGGTCACATGCAGTTTCTCGCGATAACTGCAGTGACTGCTGGGTAATCCCGGCCGTAAAGCAGTCAGTCCGATGACGTCACCGCCGGGGAAGCAGGTAATCAGCTGTGCTGCGTCGAGATGACAGGCTCTGCCTGTCATTGCGATGTAGCAGAGCTGGATCGTCGTGGGACTGTCGTTACTATGGACTGCGTCGGACAGGTGGTATACTGTTGGTTTGTTTTTTTTCTTTTTTTACAGGAGATCGATGGCGTCGCAGGAATGAGTGTATAATAAAATTAATGAAAACTGTGTTGTCTCTTTTATTTCATTAAAATACTTTTTTCTGCTGTGTCTTTTTTTTTATACATTTAAAAACTTTGGAATTAATAATGGATCGGTGTCTTATTGACACCTCTCCATTATTAACCGGGCTTATTCTCACCGTGCAATCAACGGTGACATTAACCCCTTATTACCCTGCTTGCCACCGCTACAGGGCAGTGGGAAGAGCCGGGTAAAGTGCCACAATTGGCACATCTTTTGATGCGCCAAATGTGGGGCTGCTGTAGCCTGGTATTATCAGGCTGTTGAGGGCCAAAATCCATGGGCCTTGACAGTCGTTTAATACCAGGCCGCAGCAGTCTGCATTTTACTTGGCTGGTTAACAAAAATAGGGGGACCCCTACGCCGTTTTTTTTTCGAGGGGATCCCCTATTTTTGTTAACCAGCCAAGCTAAGCAGACTGCTGTGGCCTGGTATTATCAGGCTGGCAAGGTCCATGGATATTGGATCCTTACCAGCCTGAAAAACCAGGCCTCAGCAGTCTGCTTCATCTGGCTGGTTAACAAAAATAGGGGGGACCCCACGCCAAATTTTTTTCGAGGGGATCCCCTATTTTTGTTAACCAGCCAAGATATGCAGACTGCTGTGGCCTGGTATTATCAGGCTGGCAAGCAAGGTCGGACTGAGGCACCGGGACACCGGAGAAACCTACGGTGGGCCCCAGCTCCTGCGTGGTGGGCCCTGATTTGAAAGGATAGGTCGCGGGGCAGAGGGGGTGGTGGCCCCGGGGCCCGCGCTCTGAGGGGGCCCACCCGGAGCTACGATACAGTTACATTCTGCGGCAGAGCAGGGAGAATCGCTCTCCCTGCTCTGCCGCCCGGAAGCTATGGGGCCTGAACAGGCGTTGGGGGGCCCGGTGCCAGCAGTGGGCCCCCCACCCGTCATCGGAGGGTCAGCTGTATCGGCATCCAGCCGATAAAGCTGACCGCATGGAGAGAGAAGGAGCGAGCGCTCCTTCTCTCCCATAATCCCCCTCTCAGCGTATGACAGCGGGCGCAATAACATCACCTGCCGGCGCCCGCTGTCAGACGCTGAGAGGGAGAACAGTGAGCAGCACAGGAGCCGGGAGGTGAGGTTTTTTTTTTATTTTTTTTTTAATGGGGGTGCAGTCGAGTCCTGGCTGGAGAAGTCGTCATGTCGGTGTGGGCCAGATGGAAAAGACATGAAAAGTGAACAATTCCATTAGAAAGAACATCAGCGGTAAGTCATTATCTGTACCTGTGCTGTAATCTATTATATGTTCTGTAGGACTGGTATTATTTAACACAGACCATATGGCGGTAATATCAATATTGGTCTTTTTATATATAGATTATTTTGGCCAACAGTGCGGTCATTTGCTGAGGTTCTCTGATGATGGGCCCACTCAGAAGTTTTGCCCCCACTAAACCAAAACCCTAGCTACGCCTATGGCTCTCTCTCTAGTCTTTCTTTCTCGCTCTCTGTTCTTTCCTTCTCGCTCTCTGTTCTTTTTTCTCTCTTTCTTTCTTTCTCTTTTCTTTCTTTCCTCTCTTTCTTTCTGTTTGTTCTTTCTCTCTCGCTGCTCTTTCTTTCTTTTCCTCAGTACCAGCCACTGTGCCCTCATTACCAGTCAGTGTGATCAGCAGTGCTAAATGGTTACGCTTGGGGCGAGGATATGGGTGTGATTAGCTGTGAAATGGGTGTTGTCGGGGCGTGGCCTAAAATTTTCAGCGGCGCGCAACACGCGCCGCAGCCTTTAATCCTCTTTCCTGTCTTCCAAATTTGGGAGGTATGCTGTATGACCTCCCTACAACTTCTGCCCATGCTCCTGATGAGCGCGACGGATGGTCTCGTGAGGGATCTCCTCCCACACCTGGACTAAAGCATCCACCAACTCCTGGACAGTCTGTGGTGCAACGTGGCATGGCCTAAAATTTTCTGCAGCATGCACAGCGTGCCACAGCCTTTGTCCCTCTTTCCCTTATTCAAAGGTTGGGAAGTATGATGTTGGGCCGCAAGAATATATTTTCTCTGGTGGGCCCAAGGTACTCCAGTCCGACGCTGCTGGCAAGGTCCATGTATGTTGGCTCCTTAACAGCCTTAAATACCATGCCTCAGCAGCAGGGGCGTACATATAAATCATGGGGCCCCATAGCAAAAGTCTGAATGTTCCCCACCCCCCCAAAAAAAAACCCAGAGTCATTGTAAATGTAAAGTGCCAGCACAGTGAGGGAAGTTGAGTCGCACAGAGACAGGGGTTTTGGGGGTACTCGGCACCGATCACGTCGACTTCTATGGGGGATGTCACGAGTAGCACAGCTCGGTCCGTGACCTGGGCGATCACTGGAATGTGGGATATTTCCAGGGGATGATAGAATGTTCGTGTAGTTTGTCGTGACGCCACCTGTAGTACCTGGTCAGGGTGTCCAGCGCTGCTGTGCAGGTCCTCTGGAAGGGATGGTGTAGTGCAGGTAGGTGAAAAGTCTTCTACAGGTAACACGCTATCCTTCCAGGGCAGATAGATGTGAGATAGAGCAATGGTGCAGAGTGATGTAGCAGAGTGGAGTATGCGACGTAGTAAGAAAGCAGGAAAGGAAACAATTCTTACTACAAAGACATGCAGCATAAGGCTGCCTCAACCCTCCCATCCAACTAGCTACACCCTGTTCTAACCAGCCTGAGCTAGACCATCCCATTGGGTCCGCCTACACTCAGCTGGCATAGTGTACTGTTGAATGCAGTGGTTGGAGTCAATGGGGTGTTTCCTCCTTACCTGAGAGTAAGTTGTCACACCGCTGGGTGCGATGCAACATCTCTGTGGCGACTGGACCCTCGGGTGCTTCTGTCTTTTCACAAATGCCGGCTTTACCCGGCAATTGAATCAGAGGCTATTTTACTATGTAGAAGTGAATAAACTATAAATATATGTATATATAATGTCACAATGACATGTATATATATATAATATATTATATATATTATGTATTCTAAGTGTGTATATTTTGTGTTTACAAGGAAAGAAAGTGTTTTTTTAGTTGCGATATTTTGTTCCCATAGACTTACATGGGACTTCCGGTATCGGAATCGGATATCGCCGATATTTAGTGATATCGGCGATACCATTCCGATCCGATATTTTTAGATATCGAGCAGTATCGCTCAACACTACCTGTGAGTCATTCCCACGGCCAAATGCCCCAATGTCCACTGCAACAAACATACAGTCTGCATCTGCACTGGCCATGAGAACTGTAGAGAAGTACTTTTTGTAGTTGTAGTACTCCGAGCCTGTTCTTTTGGGTTTGATTATCCGGATGTGTTTCCCATCAACTGCTCCCAAACAGTTGGGGAAATTACAGGTTGTCCAGAATTTTTCCGCTATTTCAATCCACTTTGGTGGGCAGGGGCATAAACTCTGGACAGAGAACATTCCACAATGCCCGGCAGGTGTCCACAACAATTCCTGACAAGGTGGAGATTCCAATCCGGTTCTGGAAGTGGAGTGAAGAGAAGCTCTCTCCAGTAGCCAGGAATCTGAGAAAGAAAAACAATATATATTATTGTATATGCTTTTTTAAAACATTTAAACACCAAAAAAAAAATATTAGTACATGGCATTAAAATAATTCTGCAGGTCTTTGTTTACTACATGGCAGAACAATAATTCTGGCAGCTTTGGAATAGTACATGGCACAACAAATAAAATTATGCAGGCATCGGTTTAGCAATATTACATACTGTAAAGGAGCCTTTCCTCCGGAGGAATCGCACGACGGAGCTGTGTGTCCTGTCTCCGGATGAATTCTTGGACATGAGCAAGCAAATCCCTGAAGGTTTCTTGGGACACCTGGGTATAGTCGGTAAATTTCTCGGGGTTTGCCTGCAGCTCGCTATAGAGGGTGTGGTACGCTCCACGGCTCTCCCGGAGTTCAACAATGGGATGTACCCACAAACGCCGCTGCTGCCGTCTTTGCTGTCTCTCTCTCTCCCTTTCTTCATGGCAAGCAACTGCATAAGCCTGAGCCATCGCAATGTCCAGATCCAAGTTGAAGTGAAAACTCTTCCAGCGCAGATCCATGTTCACAAAGGCAAATGCAAGCAAATGTGAAGAATGGCTGTGAACAGGCTCTATATAAAGATTTCCCATAACCCACGCCCACTGGTGTCCCATTGGTGGAGTCTGTTGAATTTTTCAAGGATTTTCCTTCCTGTGAAATGTGACACGTAGACAACCCATGCGCCGAAAAAACGCAAACGCATGCAAAAAAGCTTGAAATCGCATACAATCACTGCATTTTTTGGTCGTAATGCGCACGCTGATGTGACAAAATATTGCAGCGTTACAACGTTAGCACGCGTTTTTTAATTCGTTTGATGTGCGCTCGAAACACAGCGCAAAAGAGCGCAAGTGTGAAAGTCGCCTTACAGCTCTATTTCTCCATAGCGGTTTCCTCCTATTTCCCGTTTGTTTATTCCCATATTGTATATATTGTCCTCAGATCTTATTCAAGATGTTTAAAAAAGTTTTCCATTTCCTTTGTGTTCTTATATCCAGGACTTTATCCCAGTTTATGGCTCTGACATCCTCTCTTATTGGTTGGAGCATCGCCTTCCTGAGTTCAGTGTCCTTGTGGCCCCTCTACTGTACATCTTATTACAGGATACATGAAAACTTATTATCTTGTGATCACTATTACCCCAGTGACCCCGGTCCGTACATGTAATATTATATTATTGTCTCCTCTCCTGCTGCAGATTCTTCTCAGTTGTGACCAGAGGCTTTATCACCTCACTCCCAGGAGGATTGTTACTGTATATGAGGCCTCTGTCCTCCCGTGATCACTATGTGACGCGTCTTATCCAGGCCCTGATATCTCACAAGGGTCGGGCAGGAGGAGGATGTTGCCCCTCATTGTGCTTCTCCTTCACGTGTCCGCGGTGTGTTCTGGTGAGTATGGTGGGTGATCAGTGACTGTACCTGATATCAGATGATTATTACGTCTTATTTATGTCGTATGTTGTGATTGTAGTTTATGTATCAATGTGTTGTCGTCTATAAGAGGCAAAATCCCCTAGAGAAGCTGCACCTGTCGTGTGCGCCATAGTGAGAGGGACATGGCGGTGTTTCTGGGGTCTCCGCGGCGGCTCCAGGGATCAGTGTGATCACCGTGTGACCGGATCCAGGAGATCTTGATGTAGGATGAGGCTGAAGTCGGTTTATTATTCTTTTTTATTGTTTATAAGTTTAATTATGAGCAAAAATGATCTCAGTAATAGAATACACTGCAGTGCGGGGCCCGGAGGTGAACACACCTGAAAGCGGCTACAAAATCTATAGAAGTGGCTCAGAAATGGCACCAAAGGGGCGAATCAAAGGGTAAATGATGTTGGGCCCCTGATCTCACCGGTAGAGTTGAGCGATACTTTCCGATATCCTAAAGTATCGGAATCGGAATGGTATCGCCGATATCACTAAAATATCGGCGATACCCGATACCGATACCGGAAGTCCCATGTAAGTCTATGGGAACAAAATATCGCAACTAAAAAAACCCCATTCTTTCCTTGTAAACACTAAATATACACACATAGAATACATATATATATATATACATGTCATTGTGACATATATATATACATATATGTATAGTTTATACACTTCTACATAGTAAAATATCCTTTGATTCAATTGCCGGGTAAAGCCGGCTTCAGTGAAAAGACAGAAGCACCCGACATGAAATGACACTTGGTGTACATAGGGTTAACCATGTCTTTTCATGTCTTTGCTATCTGATTTGCACAAACAATTAAATCAGACTATGTGTGCAAAATTTCACACCTGTAGGGGTTAATTAAAGGTGTAAATTCGTGTAAAAAAACCGGACTTTTTTTCAACGAATTTACACCTTTAATTAACCCCTACAGGTGTGAAATTTTGCACACATAGTCTGATTTAATTGTTTGTGCAAATTAGATAGCAAAGGACATGAAAAGACATGGTTAACCCTATGTACACCAAGTGTCATTTCATGTCGGGTTCTGCATTTTCACAAAAGCCGGCAATTGAATTAGCGGCTATTATACTATGTAGAAGTGTATGAACTACAAATATAAATATATATATATATGTGTCACAAATTCAATGACATGTATATATATATATATGAGGTGTAAAATTGCTGAAAAAAAATGCGTGGGCTCCCGCCCTATTTTCGCAACCAGACAGACAAAGCCAGTGAGTGGGGGCAGATAATAATAGCCCAGAGAGGGACCATTATTTTTGCCCCCCCCCCGGCTACTAACATCTGCCCCCAGACACCCCAGGAAAGACAAATCTATAATTAGATTCGCCCTTTCTGGCACTTTGCCCGTCTATTCCCATTGCCCTGTAGCGGTGGCGAATGGGTTAATATGGGGTTAAAGCCACCTTGCTATTGAAAGGTGACCTTAAGCCAGGTTAATAATTGAGAGCTGTCAATTAGACAACTATCAATTATTAATCCTATTGCATGAAATAAAAATAAAACACACACACTTTAATTAAAAATCATTTTAATGAAATAAAGACACATGTTTTTGACCATCTTTTATTTTACTGCAAAAACCATTTCCTGTAATAAAAATAAAATAAAAAAGCAAAATTATTCTTACCTATCCCATGCACAGTCAGGTCCCACGGTGTAATCCTTCAGAAAGGGTTAATGTTTACTGCAGGGACCGCAGCTAATGCTGCAGCCTCACAGTAAACCCCAAATGAATGAGTTCCTTTCCTGCCTGACAGGAGAGTAAAGGCTGGGTGTCACATAACGATACACCAGCGATCCCGACAACGATATGCACTTGTCAGGATCGCTGGTGTATCGCTACATGATCGCTGCTGAGCTGCCAAACAGGCAGCTCAGGCAGCGATCTGGGACAGCGACACTGCGGGTAACATCGCTTAAGGGCCCGTCTCACATAGCGATATCGCTACCGAGATCGCTGCTGAGTCACTAGTTTTGTGACGCAGCAGCGAGCTCACCAGCGATATCGCTGTGTGTGACATTCAGCGACGATCAGCCCCCTGCCGGGTATCGCTGATCGTCGCAGAAATGTCAGGACCTTTTTTGATCGCTGGTTTCCCTCTGACAGGCACGCATCGCTGCGTGTGACAGGCGGGAAACCAGCGATCAAAGGTCCTGACATTTCAGCGACGATCAGCGATACCCGGCAGGGGGGCTGATCGTCGCTGAATGTCACACACAGCGATATCGCTGGTGAGCTCGCTGCTGCGTCACAAAACTAGTGACTCAGCAGCGATCTCGGTAGCGATATCGCTATGTGAGACGGGCCCTTAAGTGGAAAGCTTAATTGATTGCTTTCCACTTTCACTTCAGGTCAGCCAGGGACACAATCAGTGACGTCAGAGGGAACTGATTAACAAAAATAGGGGTTCCCTTCGAAAAAAAAATGGCGTGGGGTCCCCCCTATTTTTGTTAACCAGCCAGATGAAGCAGACCACTGAGGCCTGGATTTTCAGGCTGTTAAGGAGCCAAGATCCATGGACCTTGCCAGCCTGATAATACCAGGCCACAGCAGTCTGCATATCTTGGCTGATTAACAAAAATAGGGGATCCCCTCGAAAAAAATTGGCGTGGGGTCCCCCCTATTTTTGTTAACCAGCCAGATGAAGCAGACCGCTGAGGCCTGGATTTTCAGGCTGTTAAGGAGCCAAGATCCATGGACCTTGCCAGCCTGATAATACCAGGCCACAGCAGTCTGCATATCTTGGCTGATTAACAAAAATAGGGGATCCCCTCGAAAAAAATTGGCGTGGGGTCCCCCCTATTTTTGTTAACCAGCCAGATGAAGCAGACCGCTGAGGCCTGGATTTTCAGGCTGTTAAGGAGCCAAGATCCATGGACCTTGCCAGCCTGATAATACCAGGCCACAGCAGTCTGCATATCTTGGCTGATTAACAAAAATAGGGGATCCCCTCGAAAAAAATTGGCGTGGGGTCCCCCCTATTTTTGTTAACCAGCCAGATGAAGCAGACCGCTGAGGCCTGGTTTTTCAGGCTGGTAAGGATCCAATATCCATGGACCTTGCAAGCCTGATAATACCAGGCCACAGCAGTCTGCTTAGCTTGGCTGGTTAACAAAAATAGGGGATCCCCTCGAAAAAAAAACGGCGTGGGGATCCCCCCTATTTTTGTTAACCAGCCAAGTAAAATGCAGACTGCTGCGGCCTGGTATTAAAAGACTGTCAAGGCCCATGGATTTTGGCCCTCAACAGCCTGATAATACCAGGCTACAGCAGCCCCACATTTGGCGCATCAAAAGATGTGCCAATTGTGGCACTTTACCCGGCTCTTCCCACTGCCCTGTAGCGGTGGCAAGTGGGGTAATAAGGGGTTAATGTCACCGTTGATTGCACGGTGACAATAAGCCCGGTTAATAATGGAGAGGTGTCAATAAGACACCGATCCATTATTAATCCCAAAGTTATTAAATGTGTAAAAAAAAGACACAGCAAGAAAAAAGTATTTTAATGAAATAAAAGAGACAACACAGTTTTCATTTCTTTTATTACTCTCTCATTCCTGCGACGCCATCGATCTCCTGTAAAAAAAAAAAAAAAAAAACCAACAGTATACCACCTGTCCGACGCAGTCCATAACGATAGTCCCACGACGATCCAGCTCTGCTACATCGCAATGACAGGCAGAGCCTGTCATTGCAACGCAGCACAGCTGATTACCTGCTTCCCCGGCGGTGACGTCATCGGACTGACTGCTTTACGGCCGGGATTACCCAGCAGTCACTGCAGTTATCGCGAGAAACTGCATGTGACCGCCGGGGAGAAGAGGATGGCGGCCATGAAGCAGTCCAGGACGTGACCGCCGGAGATCTTCTGCCGGGTAAGTGCCGCTGACTCCTGACAGACCCGACCGACGGACACTGACAGACCGGACCCGACGGACACTCACAGTGACGTGACATCCTCGATTTCCGGTATCCGATAAGACGAAAATATCGGAACTCGGAATCCTAGGATTCGTAAGTAACGGGTCGATATTGCAATGGATGTAAATACTGGGGATCACACGTGTCCGAGATGCCCATGACTCTCCCGGATCACAAAAGGTGAATCCATTATCGGATTCAGAATAACTGTGATGTAAAGGTTAAGCTGGAATAAACAATCTTATCTCTGACTGGTACGCTCACAGGTTACTCCGTCCAGAATGGGATATGTATCGGAAATCATTACCTAGCTCCGTACCCACAATAGGGGACAATTGTCCGGTTGCTCCAACACAATAGGGGACAATTGTCCGGTTGCTCCAACACAATAGGGGACAATTGTCCGGTTGCTCCTCCACAATAGGGACAATTGTCTGGGTTACATCCTCCACATAGGGACATTGTCGGTTACTCCTCCACAATAGGTGGACAATTGTCCGGTTACTCTCCACAATAGGGGACAATTGTCCGGTTAGCTCTCCACAATAGGGACAATTGTCCGGTTCCCTCCGGGCAGTCCGTTACACATAGGGGACAATTGTCCGGTTGCTCCTCCACAATAGGGGACAATTGTCCGGTTGCTCCTCCACAATAGGGGACAATTGTCCGGTTTCTCCTCCACAATAGGGGACAATTGTCCGGTTACTCCTCCACAATAGGGGACAATTGTCCGGTTGCTCCTCCACAATAGGGACAATTGTCCGGTTGCTCCTCCACAATAGGGGACAATTGTCCGGTTACTCCTCCACAATAGGGGACAATTGTCCGGTTTCTCCTCCACAATAGGGACAATTGTCCGGTTGCTCCTCCACAATAGGGGACAATTGTCCGGTTTCTCCTCCACAATAGGGACAATTGTCCGGTTGCTCCTCCACAATAGGGGACAATTGTCCGGTTGCTCCTCCACAATAGGGGACAATTGTCCGGTTTCTCCTCCACAATAGGGGACAATTGTCCGGTTTCTCCTCCACAATAGGGGACAATTGTCCGGTTGCTCCTCCACAATAGGGGACAATTGTCCGGTTGCTCCTCCACAATAGGGGACAATTGTCCGGTTGCTCCTCCACAATAGGGGACAATTGTCCGGTTGCGCCTCTGATGCAGATTTCAGGCTCAGACCCCGTTTGGGATGGATACAGTGACCTGATTATGATTCTTGGCATCTCCTCTGTGATTGATGTGAGATCAGTGACTGAAGGTCACAACCCTTGTAAAACACCAGAGACTTATGTGAGGCTGTGACAATTCACCGTCTGACACTTTGATGCCATTTTTGTGCCACTTCTATATTTTTTGCAGCTGTTTTTATGTGTGTTCACCTCCGGGCGCCGCAGTGCCGTCTATTCTATTATTGTGATATTTTTTGCTCATTATTAAACTTGTAAAAAAGCAAGAAAAGGAAAGTTTACAAATGAGAAACTGAACAAATAAGAAACCGACTCTCTCATCGCTTCCTCCAGCTCTCACCTCTCCGTCCTCCCTCTGCCCGGTAACTGCTGATCAGCTGGAGATTCATTCTCCTATTGGAGGACACTGCACCTCCCGTCCAATCAGCGCTGAGCTCCGCCCTCCAGTGACTGTGATACTGTCACATTGTGTCCGAGGTGTAAGGAAAGAAACGAGAATCACCGGCCGCAGATATTTATTTTAATCACTTATATAGCGCCATTAATTCCACAGCTTTACAGACATCATCATCACTGTCCCCATTGGGGCTCACAATCTACATCCCCTATCAGTATGTGTTTATAATTAGAGATGAGCGGTGTTCGAAGCGAACTGTTCGCCAATTTCAAATTCGAGCTGTTTTGGGCGGTCTTCGAGCCGTTCGACGA
Organism: Oophaga sylvatica; assembly: GCA_033576555.1. Taxonomy (NCBI): domain Eukaryota; kingdom Metazoa; phylum Chordata; class Amphibia; order Anura; family Dendrobatidae; genus Oophaga; species Oophaga sylvatica. The sequence continues at coordinate 87,262 of JARQOD010001237.1, forward strand.
ACCCAAACGATTTGGAGAAAATCCGGCTGTTCGAGGTTATGTTCGATAACTGTTCATGCACCAAAATCGTCACTGGATTTTTTCACAGTTATGCTGAGAATCAGTGTTAATACACAGTTTGAGTGTACAGCGGGGTGGGGGGAGGGGCATGGGATGGATCTCTGCAGAAATAATGAAGATCTCCATTTTTTTTTCTCTTTCCCGCATTTCCAGTGGGAGGTGCAGTCTGTCAGCCTATCAGCAGCGCTCACACGAAGCAAAGTGCTTTTTTTCCACACAAGCAAGGCCATGTGTCATTGGCTGTGTATGTCACATGTGCTTGCCCTATAAGACCCAGCCATTTTCCCCGTCGCCACCATTTTCTCACTGCTGCAGCTGAGTGTTAGACGGCACTGCTGCTGCTGTGAGCGCTATATTGTGAATGTGCAACTGCGAATTGCAAGCGAATTTTCAGTGAAATAGACAGGAAGGTTTAGGGAGTAGGGACTAGTTTGTAATTGCAGCCCTTTTGAGGGCTAGGTTACAGCAATTCCTAGCACTTTTAGCAGGCAGGGCTGTGCTCTTAAATAGACAGATAGGTTGGGAGTAGTGACTATTTGTAATTGCAGCCCTTTTGAGGGCTAGGTTACATCAGTTCATATCACTTTTTGCCAGCTCCACCAGCGTTCAAATTACTACGAATTTTTAGCTGCATCTTGCCTGGACAATAATTGTGGGCATAGTAGCAGTGTGTGGTACTCATTCTATTAGGCCATCTATCCAAAGCTCCACCAGCGTTCAAATTACTATGAATTTTTAGCTGCATCTTGCCTGGACAATTATTTTTGGCATAGTAGCAGTGTGTGGTACTCATTCTATTAGGCCATCTATACAAAGCTCCACCAGCGTTGAAATTACTATGAATTTTTAGCTGCATCTTGCCTGGACAATAATTGTGGGCATAGTAGCAGTGTGTGGTACTCATTCTATTAGGCCATCTATCCAAAGCTCCACCAGCGTTCAAATTACTATGAATTTTTAGCTGCATCTTGCCTGGACAATTATTTTGGACATAGTAGCAGTGTGTGGTACTCATTCTATTAGGCCATCTATACTAAGCTCCACCAGCGTTCAAATTACTACCAATTTTTTAGCTGCATCTTGCCTGGACAATTATTTTGGGCATAGTAGCAGTGTGTGGTACTCATTCTATTAGGCCATCTATTCAAAGCTCCACCAGCGTTGAAATAACTACAAATTTTTAGCTGCGTCTTGCCTGTATAATAATTTTGGGCATAGTAGCAGTGTGTGGTACTCATTCTATTAGGCCATCTATACAAAGCTCCACCAGAGTTGAAATAACTACGAATTTTTTGCTGCATCTTGCCTGTAAAATAATTTTGGGCATAGTAGCAGTGTGTGGTACTCATTCTATTAGGCCATCTATACAAAGCTCCACCAGTGTTGAAATTACTAATAATTTTTAGCTGCATCTTGCCTGGACAATAATTTTGGGCATAGTAGCAGTGTGTGGTACTCATTCTATTAGGCCATCTATACAAAGCTCCACCAGCATTCAAATAACTACGATTTTTAGCTGCATCTTGCCTGTAAAATAATTGTGGGCATAGAAGTAGCAGTGTGTGGTACTCATTCTATTAGGCCATCTATACTAAGCTCCACCAGCGTTGAAATTACTAATAATTTTTAGCTGCATCTTGCCTGGACAATAATTTTGGGCATAGTAGCAGTGTGTGGTACTCATTCTATTAGGCCATCTATACTAAGCTCCACCAGCGTTGAAATTACTAAGAATTTTTAGCTGCATCTTGCCTGGAAAATAATTGTGGGCATAGAAGCAGTGTGTGGTACTCATTCTATTAGGCCATCTATACTAAGCTCCACCATCTTTCAAATGACTAATAATTTTTAGCTGCATCTTGCCTGGAAAATAATTTTGGGCCTGTAGCAGTGTTTGGTATTCATTCTATTAGGCCATCTATACCAAGCTCCACCACCTGTGTATCTAATAAAATTGTTTTACTGCTTCTAACCCAGCCAATCCTTTTGGGCTAGTACCACAATTTGGCCACTCAGCTCTGCTCGGTTTCCATCCATCGTTTTTTGTGCAAACAACTCCAGAGTTGTCAATTAGGAGGGTGGGGGAGAGGGATTAACCAGGGCGCATGGTAGCAGCTAAACTAGTGAGGAAGGTGCAGGAGGCCAGGAAGAAGTGGAGGACGAACTGGCGATGGGCATGGAAGACTCATCAGATGAGGGAGACCTTGATCACATTTCTGTTGTGCGAGGTTGGGGGAGAGGGCAGAGGAAGGAAGCATGATTCTTACCTCGCCACCAACACAACAGGGACTTGGTGCTCCTGGATGTGCAAGACACATGAGCGCCTTCTTGCTGCACTACCTGCAACATGACCCTCGAATTGTCAGAATTCGAAATAATCCTGACTACTGGATAGCCACACTCTTAGATACCGGTACAAAAGTAAAAATGCTGAAATAATTCCTGCCATAGAAAGGGATTCACGCATGCAGGAGTATCAGCAGAGACTGTTGCAGAATCTTATATGTGCTTTTCCACAAAACACCAGTGGTGCACGTAGTGAATCTCACAGTTCTAACTTGCCAACCGTGGGACTGTCGAGTCTTAACTCAAACCATAACAGAAACACAGTATCTGCTGGTGTTCACAGCAATTTTGCGGAATCCTTTCACCACTTTTTTAGCCCATCCTTTGCAAGGCCACAGGAGACAAGAAGTCAGACACATAGTCAACGACTAGAGACGATGGTACAGGAGTATATCCAACTGAACATCGAAGCCATGACTGTGTCACTGGACCCTTGCTCTTTTTGGGCTTCCAATCTGGATAAATGGCCGGAGCTCGCCACTCACGCCTTGGAGATCTTGTCATGCCCCGCAGCCAGCGTTCTCTCTGAATGTGTGTTCAGCGCTGCTGGTGGTGTGCTGACAGATAAGCGCACGCGGCTGTCCCAGACAATGTAGACAGACTCACGTTCATAAAGATGAACAAATCATGGATCCGCAAGGACTTTTCTACCCCTGTGTCATCCTGGGGAGAGAAAAAGCTTGAGGATTTGTTAAAATCACCTCACCAACCGTTTTAAGCAACTCTGGGGCAATTGATGCTACTTAAGTGGTGTCTGTGCCCCAAATTTTTGGAAAAAATGGAGACTCTTTTTGGAGTCCCCTTGCTGTGTTTTACGTGACATTGGCATCGTCAGTTACAGGTGGGTTGGGTCTTCCCCCCCCTTTTAACCGTAAGAAACTACATACACTACATACACTATGGCTTGGGGTAACACAGATGGTTGACTTTGAAGAGCTGTTTACTCATACTATAGCCTGGGAATCAGAGGTCTGCTCCAAAGCTTCAGTGTCTGCTAGTCAGCGAGAGTAGCCACCGGCTGTAGATCTAATTACAATTTTTTTTTTTCAAATTCAATTTATTTTTTATTTTTGTGGTGAAAAAGTACAAGAAAATACAATATACATAGTAAAAGGGGTAGTATAACTATAAATGTATGCATAACGACAGTACATTGGGGGGTACAGGGAGGGTTTTCCATCAATATCCAGATCAAGCATGTATTTTTCAATATGAAAGAGAGAGAGAGAGGGAGCGGACCACGGCAGACCACCAATCAATAGAGTGCGATTATGATCATTGTTGTGCCGACATCACGGATAACTTTAGTTGGGGGCTAGATGGTAGGCGTCAAGAGTTTTGCAAATCAATCCAATTCCTCCAAATCACACAGTATCTATCAACATCAGCCGGTGAGATGGCAATTAGATGCTCCATCCTATTAAGGAGGGAGATCTGCGCAAACCATTCCTCCACAGTGGGTGGGTTTCTGCTTTTCCAGTGTCGTGGAATGACATTCTTAGCCGCCTGTATTAGGTAGCCTACGTTTACTTATTGGTAACATTGATAAAAGGAGGGCTTCTGGCGTATTAGGGATAGTCAAACCAGTTTATTTTCTCAATCATGGGAACCACCTTTGCCCAAAATGCATTTATTATAGGGCATGCCCACCATATGTGTGACATTGTACCTTCCCCCTCACCACATCTCCAACATCTATCTGAGACCACTGGATACCATCTATAAAGGACTGCTGGTACCCGGTACCATCTAGAGATAATTTTGAAGGAGGTTTCCTGAGCTTTGGACCCTATTATTATTATTATTATTATTATTATACATTTATATAGCGCCATTTATTCCATGGCGCTTTACATATGAAAAGGGAAAATTATAGACAGATACAATAAACATGTGCTAGACAAGGGACGCATAAGTACAGAAGGAGAGAGGACCCTGCCCGCGAGGGCTCACAGTCTACAGGGATGGGTGAGAATACACTAGGAGAGGATAGAGCTGGTCGTGCGATGGTTCAGTACACTGAGGATCATTGCAGGTTGTAGGCTTGTCGGAACAGGTGGGTCTTCAGGTTTTTCTTGAAGGTCTCCATTGTTGGTGAAAGTCTGATGTTTTGCGGCAGGGAGTTCCAGAGTATGGGGGAAGCCCGGGAGAAGTCTTGTATGCGGTTGTGTGAAGAAGAGATGAGGGGGGAGCCGAGAAGGAGATCTTGAGAGGATCGAAGGTTGCGTGTAGGTAGGTAGCGGGAGACCATGTCACAGATGTATGGAGGAGAAAGGTTATGGATGGCTTTGTATGTCATGGTTAAGGTTTTGAACTGGAGCCTCTGGCAATAGGAAGCCAGTGGAGGGCCTGGCATAGTGGGGAGGCTGGGAATAGCGGGAAGACAGGTGGATTAGTCGTGCAGCAGAGTGTAGGATGGACTGGAGTGGTGCCAGAGTGCTAGAGGGGAGGCCAGACAGTAGGAGGTTGCAGTAGTCGAGGCGGGAGATGATAAGGGCGTGCACTAGTGTTTTTGTGGTTTCATGGTTGAGGAATGAGCGGATCCGGGAAATATTTTTGAGTTTGAGGCGGCAGGAGGTGGCGAGGGCTTGGATATGTGGTTTGAAAGAGAGGACAGAGTCGATGATCACCCCTGGTGAGGGGTAGAATGAGGTGGGGGAAAGATGATGAATTCTGTTTTGTCCATGTTCAGTTTGAGAAAGCGAGCAGAAAAGAAGGCTGAGATAGCAGACAGACACTGTGGGATTTTGGTCAGTAGGGAGGTGAGGTCAGGTCCAGATAGGTAGATCTGCGTGTCATCGGCGTAGAGGTGATACTGCAAGCCGTGGGATTCTATGAGCTGTCCAGGCTGAAGGTGTAGATGGAGAAGAGTAGGGGTCCTAGGACTGAGCCTTGGGGAACACCGACAGACAGGGGGCGAGGTGAGGAGGTGGTGTGTGAGAGGGAGACACTAAATGTTCGGTCTGTTAGTATGATGAGATCCAGGATAGGGCCAAGTCTGTGATGCCAAGAGATGAGAGAATCTGTAGGAGGAGGGAATGGTCTACGGTGTCAAAGGCAGAAGACAGGTCCAGGAGAAGGAGGACAGAGTAGTGTCGCTTGCTCTTGGCGGTTAGTAGGTCGTTGGTGACTTTAGTTAGGGCAGTTTCAGTTGAGTGATGCAGTCGAAAGCCTGATTGTAACCGGTCAAAGAGGGAGCAGGAGGAAAGGTGGGAGGACAGTTCAAGATATACATGCTGTTCCAGTAGTTTTGAGGCGAAGGGGAGAAGAGATATCGGGCGATAGCTAGACGCTGAGGATGGGTCGGGAGGGCTTTTTGAGGATCGGGGTGATTGAGGCATGTTTGAAGGATGAAGGAAAGACACCATTTTGTAAGTGAAAGGTTGAAGAGGTGTGTGAGAGTAGGGATGAAGACTGTGGCAAGGTTAGGGATGAGGTGGGACGGGAGTGGGTCAAGCGCGCAAGTGGTGAGGTGTGATCTTGACAGGAGAGTGGAGAGCTGATCTTCTGTCATGGTGGTGAAGCTGGTTTTGGAAAAAACAGGGCTGAGTGGCTAAGAGGGGCATTGGGGCTGCGGGCCAAAGCCTTCTCTGATAGTATCAATCTTTTGCTTAAAGAAGGAGGCAAAGTCTTCGGCAGAAATGAGAGGAGAGGGAGGAGGTGCTGTGGGATGGAGTAGAGAATTGAAAGTGTTGAAGAGCTGTTTAGGGTTGTGAGACAGGGAGGATATGAGAGATGCAAAGTAAGTTTGTTTTGCGGCAGAGAGCGTGGACTTGAAGCTGGCAAGGGACTGCTTGTATGCGTTGAAGTGCTCGGTGGAGTGGGTTCTCTTCCATCTCCGCTCGGTAACCCTGGAAGCCCGTCTCAGTTCTTTGGTCAGGCCGGTCAGCCGGGGCTGCCTGTTGATTGTACGAGTTTTGCTCTGCATGAGGGGGCGGCCGAATCAAGTGTGGTTTTTTATTGTGGTGTTTATAAAATGTGGCAGCAGCATCTGTGTCATTAAGTGAGGCTATGTCTGTGAGAGGGAGGAGGGACTCAGAGAGCGATTGTAAATTGAGGTGTTTGAGATTTCTGCGAGGGTGGGTGAGTTTGGGGAGGGGGGGATGCGTACTAACAGAGGAGAGGGAAGAGAATGTCAGTAGGTTGTGGTCAGACAGGGGGAGTGGGGAGTTAGTGAGATTAGTGAGGGAACAGAACGGGTGAAGATAAGGTCCAGCGTGTGACCGCCTTTGTGAGTGGCCGCAGAGGGACCATTGAGTGAGGCCAAGGGAAGCTGTGAGCGAAAGAAGTTTAGAGGTAGCCGGGTGGAAGTGTCAATGGGGATGTTTGAAATCGCCCATGATGATGGTGGGGATGTCAGCAGAGAGGAAATGGAGTAGCCAGGTGGTGAAGTGGTCGAGAAAGGTGGAGATGGCTAGTTCCGGGGGGCGGTAAATGACAGCCAGTTGGAGGTTGGAGGGGGAATAGATGCGGACGGAGTGCACTTCGAACGAGAGAATAGCAGCGGAGGGTGGAATTTGAATGGGGGTAAAGGAGCAGGTATCAGACAGGAGTAAGCAACTCCTCCACCACGTTTGTTTGCTGGGGCGAGGGTGTGAGAAGATGAAATCCGCCATAGGAGAGCGCAGCTGGAGAGGCTGTGTCAGAGGGGGTGAGCCAGGTTTCAGTGATGGCAAGGAAGGAGAGTTTGTTGGTGATAAAAGAGGTCGTGGACAAATGACAGTTTTATTGCAGACGGAGCGTGCGTTCCATAGTGCTCCGGGTAGGGGGACTGGGGGAGGTGTGTGGATGGATAGGTATGAGGTTGACAGGGTTGCAAAAACGTGTGGAAGATCGTGGCAGGGTGTTAGAAATGAGTGTGGGGGTGTGATGAGGAGGGCCAGGATTTGGGGATACATCGCCAGCGATGAGGAGTAGCAGACAGAGCGTTAGAAGGTGAGAGCAGGATAAGCCATGGTGTGGCCGTGTGTGTCTTGGTGAAAAGGATTGTATGTGGAGGAACAGTTCTGAGGGAAAGGTGAGATGGGTGGGGAGAATGGAGGGGGAAATGACTAATTCCTTACTAGGTGGGGGGATTACAGGGGATAGGAAGAAAGAAAGGAGGATGGGGGTGAAAGTGATAAGAAAATGAAACATAGTGGTTTTAAATTATTTACCTGCAGCCAAATTCTAGTCCAATTCTAGTCTAATTCACAAATAGTGTAATTAGAAATCTGTAATTTGAAATATGGATTTGAAATATGTGGAGCAGACTAAAGTCTGGAGCAGACTCATTGCACTGAATATAAATGCAGCTAATGGCAATCAGGTGTGAGTGGGAAAGTGGGCTGGGACTGCTCAGGCCAAATGCAGAGTTAAAGGAAAGGTCATAAAAGGGGGTAGGGATTACACAGACCACTCAGATGTGTGGTGAAGATAAGAAGTATGGAGTACAATTATGTGCACAGGAGATGGGTGAGCAAAGCATACATTAAACAAAGCAATATACATGATGCATTCAGGAGCATAGAAAAGCTGGGGTTTTCATACCATTAACAAAGCAATATACATGATGCATTCAGGAGCATAGAAAAGCTGGGGTTTTCATACCATTAACAAAGCAATATACATGATGCATTCAGGAGCATAGAAAAAGCTGGGTTTTCATACATTAACAAAGCATATACATGATGCATTCAGGAGCATAAGAAAAGCTGGGGTTTTCATACCATTAACAAAGCAATATACATGAATGCTTCAGGAGCATAGAAAAGCTGGGGTTTTCATACCATTAACAAAGCAATATACATGATGCATTCAGGAGCATAGAAAAGCTGGGTTTTCATACCATTAACAAAGCAATATACATGATGCATTCAGGAGCATAGAAAAGCTGGGGTTTTCATACCATTAACAAAGCAATATACATGATGCATTCAGGAGCATAGAAAAGCTTGGGGTTTTCATACCATTAAAACAAAGCAATTTTACAGATGCATTCAGGAGCATAGAAAAGCTGGGGTTTTCATACCTTTAAACCCAAAAGCAATATCCCTTGATGCATTCAGGAGCATAGAAAGCTGGGGTTTTCATACCATTAAAAAAGCAATTAACATGATGCTTTCCCAGGAGCATAGAAAAGCTGGTTTTCATACCTTTAAAACCAAAGCAATATACATGATGCATTCGGGACCCTAGAAAGCTGGGGTTTCATCCTTTTAACAAAGCAATATACATGATGCTTTCAGGAGCATAGAAAAGTCAAACCCTATTGAGGTTTTTTGTGTTAGGAAGAAACGTTTATCCCATTGTGAGTCAGAAAAGAAAAGGACTTCCCAGTTCTCTTTCCCATGCACCGCATAATCCTGGCTTTTTGTCAGTTAGGGGCAATGGGGAAATTTACGGCAGGGAGATGGATTTGTGTAGGGGTGACAATGATAGGCTAAATTTTTTTCCCAAATTTTGGGAATCTTTTGAAGATGTGTGGCTTCTTCACAGTTGAATAGAAGTGTTGAAAACCCGGCTATTTTTTCAAAATTTGCCTTCGGGGAAGTGGTTTCATCCCTATAAAAGTCTTTGAGGGGGTCAGCGAAGAATTGGAGATGAATGAGAAAATAAATCGGGTGGGATTTTTTTTGAACCGAGAAATCTATTGCAGATAGTCCTGGTGGGAAAATATGGTTTTATCTGAAATCGGGGCAAGGGGGCCCTGGGGGTTCGATTGAGGATAAGCTTTGTTTTGGGATCTAAAAGGGCCAAAAGCAGGGCAAAGTACTATATGACTTTGAGGCCAAGAGAGGGGATAATTAAATGGGCACCATGGGAGAGGGGGTAAGAGCTTTAGGAAAAAAGGGAAATTAAAGCTATTTTGACCCACAATTTTCCCCCCTCCGAATGATGGAAAAAAACCCGGATTCTAGCTTTTGTACTGCTGCCATGTAATACCTTCTACAGTCCGGAAGGCTAAGGCCCCCCCTTTTGTTTGTGTATGATCGAACGTCCCCCCAAATTTGCGGGGGACGCCCACTTGCCCAGATAAATCTGAAAAAGCTGTGCGTAGTCTTTTCCAAAAATTTGAGGATTCCACGGGATGGTTTTGGAAGGTATAAGAATTAGGTAGGACATTCTTTTTAGAAATTCTCCCGGGAACCGGGAAAAAATCCTTCAAGCCAAAAAGGGAAGATCTCTATGGAGTTGTTAAATTTAAAGGGCCCAAAAAAAGAAAAAAAAGACGGGGGGGAGGTCTCTATGAATACGAATTCCTAAGTAATTGATACCCTGTGAGGGCCGGGCAAAGGGGAAAGTTGGACTGGTTTGGAATCCTGTATGGATTTGGGGGGAAACATCGGGGGGCCTCAGACTTTCGCTGCATTTATTTTAAAATTTACCATGAAACCAAAGGGGATCTATTTCAGCCTTTAAAAGGGGCAGTGTGGATAATGTGGTTTTGAGTGATATTACTAGGACATCATTATCAGCAAATGCAAAGCACCTGTTTCTCTGTTTCCTCCCACCTCAAACCCCCTAAAATTGGGGTTATCGGTGAATTTGATGAGAGCAGGTTGCTCCTTTACTAGGATGTATAAGAGAGGGGACAGAGGAAATCCCCCGCCTGTCTCATTGGTGATTATGAAAGGTGTTTTTAATGTTCCATTTATCTTCAGCCCTAGCTGAGGATTGCGATAAGGGCCATGTTTTTGGCTATAAAAGGGTCCCCTATCTAAGCTTTTTAAGAGAATAAATTTTGGGTGTTTAGGAGACTCTATGGAATGCTTTCTCAGCATCCAACGAGAGTATCTTTAAATTTCAAATTTTTAACTGGGATCTAGCCAGACAATAATTTTGGCCTGTAGCAGTGTCTGCTTTGTCAGCGGATTAACCCAGCTGTTAAGCAACTAAAACACCTGTATTTTGGACACTTAATTTTTTCAAGGAAATGCTTCGGGCCCCCCGGGGCACTCAGTGAAAAGCATCGGGGAGGGGATGTGTAGCCCCGGTATGTAAAACACACAGTTTTCCCCGGAGGATGTGCGGAAAAGGTAATGGTTAAGAAGTTTGACATTTACCCACACACACTTAGAAAAACCCCGCAGGGGGGTCTAGGGGATGTCCTGGGAGTAGAGTAGTCTGTAGTTCTCCCGAGAGAGTGGAAAAGGGAAATCAGGACTAGTTTCCTGTGGGAGAAAACGAGATTCCTGTTAGATACAGAGAGACAGTGCAAAAGTGGAGGCTAGTACAGATAACCGAATGTTATCCTAGCCTAGTCAGTGCTGATTTGAGGGAAATGAACAAGGCGAAGGGCCCCCAGAGGAAAAGAATTATCGAAGTGCCTTAAGGATTGGGACTATCCGGCATTATTCTCCGGTCACGGAGACCGATAGTGTCACTACAGCTTCGGGGTTTTTGAGATAGAAAAAAAGAGTCTTAAAGGACCTTAGGTCGCAGAAAGCAGCCCTTGGAAATGTCGGTACGTAACAGGGGTCAAAAGGGAAAAGGGTGTGAGAACCTTGAGTTTTGCAGGGACAACAGTAGGAACTTTGCTCTCTCAAAAGGAAGACTCCCACCACAAAACTGACCGGGCGTAAGTTTGGAGAAAATTGGAGTGAACTTGGCTCTATGCAGGTGAACTCATCATATTGGAAAGAAAGGAGGCCCCCAACCTGCTCTGCCGTTACCTCAAAGCACATCCTCCACCCGACCAGCCTCCCTGGGACTGCTTATTTATCTGACAAGTAAAAGGTATGGAAAAACCCTGGATGGTGGGAACTGATTTATTTACCTGCACCCAATCATTAATTCCATAGACTTTGGGAGGGACCCAGTCCCATGTAGGGGCCCGACATCTAGCTGCCACACATCCCCTCAGAGAACTGCAGCAGGCTGGTCTTAGTGATCAAGAATAAGGTGGCGTCACGAATGTTATAACCTAATCCCCTGTAAAAAAAACCCCCAACATACGCCTGCCCGCCAGGGCCACAGACCGACCCACCGCTACCTGTGACAACCCCATAGACTTCCATGGGCTCGGCTCTGAGTACCCAATTGCTCTGGTAATCCACAATTGTGGTGGGGGTCAAAACAGGCACCAAGGCACAGGGGCGTGAGGGGCGGTAGGAGCTTTGCGGTGGACCGCCAAGCTCGACCCTTATAAAAGTTTTTTTTAACTGCAGCAGCTTTAATGGACGCTACTGGAGAGGCATTACCGCGGCTGTGGCATGAGAATTCCCCTCCAATAGTCCTTGTAAAAGGTTTTAAAGTGTACTGATTCAATTAGAAGAGACAATTTAAATAAAAATGATTAGACCTGCCTCCATCGGGGGGGGCTCGCTCGACCCACCAGCGGACAGGCACCAGAAATTGGGAGAGGGAGGCGGGGCCGTCAGGGTCCCACCGCAGCCTGGCCCACAACCCGGCGACACGGAGGTCGCACGGGCAGGAACGGACTGCCGTGTCGGCTTGGCATTTTTTGGTTTTAGAAGGGGGCAATGACATGCCTATATCGGTGTTTCCCCCTTTTTACTCCTCCACCTCTTTTCTTTTCGAATGACTATATGTATTGTAACATTTCCATTGTAGTTGTGTTTCTGAGCAGTTTTTTTCAGCTTTTGGACAACCTTTGAAGTGTTTTCTATGTGTTTTTGTTTGCCTGCCTTTTTTTTTTTAAAACGGTGTTCACAGTATCGACGAACACGTTCGACGGAACTTTTTCAGCGCACAACGGCTGTTGGGAACGAACCAAACCGAACTCGAACACTACAAAGGGTGGCTCAACATATTTATAATGGGGGAGGAAAACTGGAGAAACTAAAGGGAAACCCCACCCAAACCCGGGGGGGAACCCTACACACAAAAAATCAAAAAAATTTCCCCTGGAAACCCCAAAACACAACAGTGAACAAAAAAAAAACACTGGAGAAAATGTAGAAGAGATGTAAAAAATGGAAAGAAAGAAAAAGAAAATTAGGTGTAAAAAAAAACTAAAAAACACCAAAAAGTTTGCCAAAAAGGAAGCCAATGCAATAATGATTCGGGGCCATAGTCTTTGGGTTGCAGAGAGCAGGATACATAAAATTTCACACAGGAAGCTGAGAGAGGTTTCTCTGCAGCAGCTCCCAGATGACCTGTAGAGTATATAAACCCCCAGCTGCTGGAACATCTGTGAGGAATCAAAAGGCCTCAGTTATTGCTGTAACTCCCATAGATTCACCCCTTACCGGGAAATTGGGCCCTAACATGTACGATTTCAATGGGAAAGTTTCGTTTTCACAAACTGTGTACCAAAGTACGGCGTTTATGAAAAAGATAAAAAAAAAATATAAAATGTTAAAAAAAAAAAAAGTATGAAAAAAAATTTTGCAAGTAAAAAATTTCAGTTTTTCCCATAATAAAAACAAAAATGAAGGGAAAAAAGTTCATTTTTGGGGATCACCACATCGAAAAAAACGAATCTATAAAAATGTTATATTATTTTGGGGAACACCGTAAAAAATTTAAAAAATGCGCCAAAAAATATAGAATTTTTCGTCAACTGACACACAAAACATAAAAATAAAAGTGATCAAAAAATCATGATAAAAAAGTATCATTAAAAACATCATCTTGTCCCGCAATAAAACAAGCCCTTACATATCTGTCAGCAAAAATAAAAAAGTTACAGCTAAACAGAGTTTTGACGATGGAAAACAAATTGTTTGTTAAAAACCTTTTTCTGTGCAAAAGTAGCAAAACATTAAAAAATGTAAAATCTGATATCATGCGATCGTAATAACCCCAAAGACTAAAGCTGCCCGGGTGCTTTTTACCGCCGGCAAATGATGTAAAAAAAAAAAAAAAAAAACCTTTTATTTAATTTCTGTTTTTTGATCAATCTTCCACCCCAAAAATCGAAAAAAAATTTTTTAAAAAAAATTGTACTGTAGTTCCAAATGGTACGAATAAAAACATCAACTTATTTTTGCAGAAAACAAGTCCCCAAAACGGCTCGATCAGCAGAAAAATAAAGGGGTTATAGCTTCAGAATACGGTGATGCAATAAAAATGTGTAAATTGTAAAACAGGTTTGTTTTTCCAAAAATAAAAATTAGCGTACTTCTATTGGGCCCAAAGTATAAGTCGTCACGTTTTTCCGCACGGGTAAAAACGTTTAAAAAGGTTTTTAAAGAAAAAAATAAAGACAATTCCTGATTGCTTTTTATTTATTCCCTTCTGTTTCTCAAAAATTGGAAAATGAAAAATATTAGCGCCCCCAAATGACACCAATTTTAAAAAAGAAAAAAAGGGGATGCCTCAAAGAATTGGAACCACCCATATAATATGAAAAAAATATATGCACAAAGGCGCATGGCCAAATAACGTAGATGAATGCCCCCCGTGTGCACCCGCCGAACCCAGTCTAGACTGGACTGTAACCCAAAAAAAATGAGTAAATGCACCATGCGCCCAGCCAAACACAGTCTGAGCTGGACGTGTAATACATAGCGGTTGCGCAAAGAATGGGATTCATAGCGCATGGAGTCGGCAGCATAAGGCATAAGCGGTGTGCTCAGCAAAGTACAACCTGGGGGTGAAAATGTGATATAATGCCGTCCGCGCAAAAACATAAAAAAACGGGTCACCCAAAAGTACAGGATATGCGCCCTGCGCAGCGGCGGCACCCCCGAATTGGCCCAAAAAGCACTTGCTATTTGAGAGAACTAAGGGCATGTCTTATCTCAGATGAATTGATAAAGAGCTAACCCAAAAAATAAAAAGAAGAAAGACAAAATGCACATGTGCTTATAAAAACGTGCATATCACCATTGTGCTAATTTCCTTTGCGCTATGTCAGGCACAATCATGTGGAGAATGTGGAAAAAATTGCCGTTGACAAATCTATTTTTTGACATGAAATTAAATGCTCTATGTGATCATAGTAATGTAATGATGGGTTTTTATACCATTATCAACCTGTGTATTACTTTTCTAGTGAAGGGGAACTTGAGGGGGGTTTTGTCATTTCGTCATCGGAGTTTTTTCTACTTGTAGTGGCTATAATTTTTCCGATCATTTTGGGGTGATATCATTTTTATAGCACTATATGCATGTGTCTTTTGCCCCTGTACCAGGCGATACTCATGCTCCCAACTTTTAGTGGCCCAAAGATTTTGTATGTCCGACAGTATAGTCGTAGTCCCCAATTCCCCCTCTCTAGATGACAGGAACACAATGGATCGCCCGCAGGGCAGTGGGATACTGGTACGGGGCCGGTGTCTTAAAGGGATGTGTCACGCAGCGGTGACCGGTCGGGCCCGGGGCGTCCAATAAAAGGGGGATATTTACAAGGGAGATAGGGTTTGTAGTAAAAAAGTTTTTAAAGCCACCGTGATTGGCGAGGGGACCACCAAAACATGCAATCCCTGAGACTGGGAGATGCAGCAAGTTGGAAAACTCCCCAAAGGAAGCTTGTTGTCCGGGGGGCAGAGATAAAAAAAAAAAAGAAGTTTAGGGTTGGAATGTAGTGGAAAATGTAGCATGGGGGTGGGTGCCCCCAAAAAATTGGAAAACACAGTCAGATCCCTTTTTTCCAAAAATTTTCCCACAGTTTCGGAAAAATGTCCAGGATCAGGTTCAGATTTTTGGGGGTCGGTCAGCCAAAAACAATTTGGAATTCCTTTTTCAGGGGGTTAAAAGGTCTTTTCTAGGGGCTGGTCCTGAGGACTTGCTTTGTAAACTTTCTCTAAAAAAGGCAGCTGTCCCACTTCGGGGTCGTCCACTTAAAAATCTCCGGCCCCAAGGCCGCCGGTGAAAAATATTATTGGGGGGGAGAAAACTGTAGCGCTTCCCACGGTGGGGGGCCCGGGGACTGGCATAGCCCCTTCCACAGGGGCCCAAGCTCCCCCCCGCCATCCACACGCAGGCATGGGTCCCAGAAAAGAGAAGTGGACCCTGGACCCCGGGGGGAGGGGCCCGGGCCGCCCCCGGCTGGGGGAAAGGGACGACCGGGTCCCCGGCAGCTGAGCATTGGGCAAAAGGGGGGGGGACCTCAGGCAGACAACACCCCCACAATTAGGTAAGAAAAACATAAAGTTTACTTAAAAAACACAGTACAAAAAAGAACAAAAACCCGGGGGTCCCGTTCCCCCACATCAGAAAAGGGTTTTACGACTCAGGATCACAGACGAGGCTGGGGACATCACGGGAATGCATTCCGGGTTATCTGGCCGGGCTTTTTGGGGGCCCCCCTCTTCGGCCTAAGGCGTACACGGCTCAGCAGGAGAACATCAACACCGACCTCAGACAAAATTTTCAGAGGGGTGGGGGGGGGTCACACGGGGGTTGATGAAGTCCGGGGCACTGGCAGGGCAAATGTATGGCCTCTCTCCGGGGCCTCAGGGAGCCAGGCCCCCAGGAAACTTTTACACCGCCCCGGACAACGCAACAGGGTAGACCAAGGGGGAAAACCGGCCCCGGACAGGCGGGGGTTTTCACGGAAAAAGCCCCGCATCTCTGGGACGGCAGGTTGCACAGCAAGTGACCAGGCAGTCTCGGGACAGGCGGGGTTTTCAGGGGCTAGTGCCCCGGGCAATCTCGGGGGGGCGGTTGCAGGCAAAGGCCCCGGGGGGCAGGTTGTCACGGCAAGTGCCGGCAGGGGGGGGGGGTTTTCAGGAAAAAGGCCCCGGGGGGCATTTTCACGGCAAGGGAAAGGCGGGGTTTTCCGGGAATGCCGGGGGGGAAGGGGGGGGGTCACGGAAAGTGCCAGGCAGGTTGACGGCAATGACCGGGCAGTTTTGGACAGGCGGTTTTTCAGGAAAAAGGGGCCCCGGGCATCCCTGGGACAGGCGGGGGGTCCGGCAAGTGACCAGGCGTCTCTAGACAGGCGGGTTTTTACGACCTGATATGGTGGGCCCTCCAGGTGGTGCAGTCGGGGGCAGATATCGCCCCAGGGGGACAGGAAGACCCCGGGAAACTCTGCAGATGAGCCAACCCCGGTGGAGCGCATGGAGCAGATGACGCTCCTAGGTGGGGGGCAAGACCGGGGATTTTTCAGATACCCCAAAACCTTTTGGAAAAAACTGCAGAAAAGGGGGGAGAAAAGGCAAGCCGAAGGAAAAAAACAGGTAACGGGAAAACAGGGGCTGATGGGTAAAAAAAGATTAAGACGGGGGAAAAACAGGAAAACCCGGGTTTTGGGTTCAGAGGGCGGGGAACACAGACGGAACACGGGCTGGGGCCCCGGGAGTCGGAACAGGGGCGGAAATGGTTTTAAACACAGGAACACGGACTGGAACACAGGCCTCGGACTCCGGACATCTGGAAACCGATCACGGGCCCCGGGACATTTTGGCAATGATGGGCCCAGGACCCGGAAAATCTGGAAGTGGTCTTTGGGAAAAGGGAAACATCGGGCCATGGTCTTTCAGGCATGGGAAAACCCGGAAACATCTGGCACCCGACCTAAAAAGGGAAACCCCAGGGGTTTTGGGGTGCAAGCCCCCCCGGGGTAAAGGGGAGCGGGCCCGGGGTTTGCACAGAGGCTGAGCACAGAGTAACAAAAACTCAGCAAAACCCCGGGAAACTCCCCCTTCCAAATGAATTTTGGTTATTTTAGAAAGGGAAATTCACAGTCACTGGCACAGGGTTCGACACAGCAGGTTTTTAGGGAACATAACACAGAAAGGACACAGTTCAAAGTCAGGTTTTTGGATGCGATCTAAGATCAGGGGGGTTTAGGTAATTAGAACAGCAGGAAAAGGCCCGGGTATACAACTCCCGGAAAGGCGTTTTGGGGAATCAGCCCCCCGCATAGGCGGAAAAACCCAAAACACAATTCAGACAAACAGGGGACCGGGTTTGATCCCGGATCAGGGAAAAAGCCCCCGCAGGAACAGGGAATCAGCTCTCCGGGGCTGATCAACTTTTAACGGAGCTTTAAACAAAAAACCACATACGGCTAAAGGGTTTAGGGGGTTCATGTGGATTCAATGCGAAGCTCTGGAAAAGCCCCCTAGGGCTGGGGAACTTTATAAAGAGCTCTTCACAGCGATTGGGTAGAGC
>JARQOD010001238.1:0-103877 GCA_033576555.1 Oophaga sylvatica
CCCCACACTCTGCCCCTCCATATTGTCCCCCACACTCTGCCCCTCTCATATTGTCCCCCACATCTGCCCCTCTCATATGTCCCCCACACTTGCCCCTCTCTTTACTGTCCCCCACACTCTGCCCTCTCCATATTGTCCCCCCACACTCTGCCCCTCTCCTATTGTCCCCCACACTCTGCCCCTCTCCATATTGTCCCCCACACTCTGCCCCTCTTCATATTGTCCCCCACACTCTGCCCCTCTCCATATTGCCCCCACACTTGCCCCTCTCCATACTGTCCCCCCACTCTGCCCCTCTCCATACTGTCCCCCACACCTGCCCTCTCCATACTGTCCCCCACACTCTGCCCCTCTCCATACTGTCCCCCACACTCTGCCCCCTCCATACTGTCCCCCACACTCTGCCCCTCTCCATACTGTCCCCCACACTACTGCCCCTCTCCATACTGTCCCCCACACTCTGCCCCTCTCCATACTGCCCCACACTCTGCCCCTCTCCATACTGTCCCCCCACACTCTGCCCCGCTCCATACTGTCCCCCACACTCTGCCCCTCTCCATACTGTCCCCCACACTCTGCCCCTCCATATTGCCCCCACACTCTGCCCCTCTCCATACTGCCCCCCACACTCTGCCCCTCCCATATTGCCCCCACACTCTGCCCCTCTCCATACTGCCCCCCACACTCTGCCCCTCTCCATACTGCCCCCACACTCTGCCCCTCTCCATACTGCCCCCCACACTCTGCCCCTCTCCATACTGTCCCCCACACTCTGCCCCTCTCCATACTGCCCCCCACACTCTGCCCCTCTCCATACTGCCCCCACACTCTGCCCCTCTCCATACTGCCCCCACACTCTGCCCCTCTCCATACTGCCCCCCACACTCTGCCCCTCTCCATACTGTCCCCCACACTCTGCCCCTCTCCATACTGCCCCCCACACTCTGCCCCTCTCCATACTGCCCCCACACTCTGCCCCTCTCCATACTGTCCCCCACACTCTGCCCCTCTCCATACTGCCCCCCACACTCTGCCCCTCTCCATACTGTCCCCCACACTCTGCCCCTCTCCATACTGTCCCCCACACTCTGCCCTCTCTACTATACTTGTCCACCCCACACTCTGCCCCTCTCCATATTGTCCCCACACTTGCCCTCTCTATTGTCCCCACACTCTGCCCCTCTCCATACTGCCCCCCACACTCTGCCCCTCTCTATATTGTCCCCCCACACTCTGCCCGTCTCTATATTGTCCCCCACACTCTGCCCCTCTCTATATTGTCCCCCACACTCTGCCCCTCTCTTTATTGTCCCCCACACTCTGCCCCTCTCCATATTGTCCCCCCACACTCTGCCCCTCTCCATATTGTCCCCCCACACTCCAATTTAGAAACGGAAAGAAAATAACGAACCACTGTGAAGAGGTTAATGGAGTATCACCGACCCCTCCCGTCACAGACTGTATCACATCATGTGACCACTGAGGGTCACGTGATCCTCGCCGTCCTCTTAGCTCCGCAATATCCTCTCTATGGTTCTTTTCATCATCTCGAACTCGAAGATCCTGCAGGGGGCGTGGCCGAGATCATGTGACCTGCTGCGCGAGATATCTATATATAGAGCCGAGTCTGGAGCTTCGGAGAGACCGAGACTAGGAGCGAGAGGAGGTGAGAAAGCACCGGGAGTGCGGGGACGGGGGTGAGGAAGGAGCGGAGAGGGCACGGGGGTGAGGAGGGAGCGGAGCCGGGAGAGGGGACGGGGGTGAGGAGGGGGAGCCGGGAGAGGAGAACGGAGGAGAGGGGACGGGGGTGAGGAACTAGCGGGAGAGGGCACGGGGGTGAGGAGGAAGCGGAGAGGGGACGGGGGTGAGGAGGAGCGGAGCCGGGAGAGGAGAACGGAGGAGAGGGGACGGGGGTGAGGAACTAGCGGGAGGGCACGGGGGTGAGGAGGGAACGGAGCCGGGAGAGGGGACGGGGGTGAGGAGGAGCGGAGCCGGGAGAGGAGAACGGAGGAGAGGGGACGGGGGTGAGGAACTAGCGGGAGAGGGCACGGGGGTGAGGAGGGAACGGAGCCGGGAGAGGGGACGGGGGTGAGGAGGAGCGGAGCCGGGAGAGGAGAACGGAGGAGGGGGACGGGGGTGAGGAACTAGCGGGAGAGGGCACGGGGGTGAGGAGGAAGCGGAGAGGGGACGGGGGTGAGGAGGAGCGGAGCCGGGAGAGGAGAACGGAGGAGAGGGGACGGGGTGAGGAACTAGCGGGAGAGGGCACGGGGGTGAGGAGGGAACGGAGCCGGGAGAGGGGACGGGGTGAGGAGGGAACGGAGCCGGGAGAGGGACGGAGCAGGGTGAGGGGAGAACGGGGGTGAGGAGGAGCGGAGCCGGGAGAGGAGAACGGAGGAGAGGGACGGGGGTGAGGAGGAGCGGAGCCGGGAGAGGGGGACGGGGTGAGGAGGAGCGGGAGAGGAGAACGGGGGTGAGGAGGGAACGGAGCCGGGAGAGGGGGACGGGGGTGAGGAGGAGCAGAGCCGGGAGAGGGAGCGGAGCAGGGTGAGGAGGAGCGGGAGAGAACGGGGGTGAGGAGGAGCGGAGCCGGGAGAGGAGACGGGGGAGGGGACAGGGGGGGAGGAGCCGGGAGAGGAGAACGGGGGTGAGAAGGAGCGGAGCCGGGAGAGGAGAACGGAGGAGAGGGGACGGGGGTGAGGAGGAGCGGAGCCGGAGAGGGGGACGGGGGTGAGGAGGAGCCGGGAGAGGAGAATGGGGGTGAGGAGGAGCGGAGCCGGAAGAGGGAGCGGAGCAGGTGAGGAGGACGGGGGTGAGGAGGAGCGGGAGAGGAGAACGGGGGTGAGGAGGAGCGGAGCCGGGAGAGGAGAACGGAGGAGAGGGGACGGGGGTGAGGAGGAGCGGAGCCGGGAGAGGGGGACGGGGTGAGGAGGAACGGGAGAGGAGAACGGGGTGGAGGAGGGAACGGAGCCGGGAGAGGGACGGGGGTGAGGAGGAGCAGAGCGGGAGAGGGACGGGAGCAGGTGAGGAGGAGCCGGGAGAGAACGGGGGTGAGGAGGAGCGGAGCCGGGAGAGGAGAACGGAGGAGAGGGGACGGGGTGAGGAGGAGCCGGGAGAGGAGAACGGGGGTGAGAAGGAGCGGAGCCGGGGAGGAGAACGGAGGAGAGGGGACGGGGTGAGGAGGAGCGGAGCCGGGAGAGGGGGACGGGGGTGAGGAGGAGCCGGGAGAGGAGAATGGGGGTGAGGAGGAGCGGAGCGGAAGAGGGAGCGGAGCAGGGTGAGGAGGACGGGGGTGGAGGAGGAGCCGGGAGAGGAGAACGGGGGTGAGGAGGAGCGGAGCCGGGAGAGGAGAACGGAGGAGAGGGGACGGGGGTGAGGAACTAGCGGGAGAGGGCACGGGGTGAGGAGGAGCGGAGCCGGGAGAGGGCACGGGGGTGAGGAGGAGCGGAGCGGGAGAGGGGACGGGGGTGAGGAGGGAGCGGAGCCGGGAGAGGGGACGGGGTTGAGGAGGACGGGGGTGAGGAACTAGCGGGAGAGGCCACGGGGGTGAGGAGACGGAGCCGGGAGAGGGGACGGGGGTGAGGAGGGAGCGGAGCCGGAGAGGGGACGGGTTGAGGAGGGAGCGGAGCGGGAGAGGGGACGGGGGTGAGGAGGGAGCGGAGCCGGGAGAGGGCACGGGGGTGAGGAGGAGCGGAGCCGGGAGAGGGGACGGGGGTGAGGAGGGAGCGGAGCCGGGAGAGGGGACGGGGTTGAGGAGGACGGGGGTGAGGAACTAGCGGGAGAGGGCACGGGGGTGAGGAGGAAGCGGAGAGGGGACGGGGTGAGGAATAGCGGGAGAGGGGACGGGGGTGAGGAGGAGCGGAGCCGGGAGAGGAGAACGGAGGAGAGGGGACGGGGGGTGAGGAACTAGGGGAGAGGGCACGGGGGTGGAGGAGGAGGAGCCGGGAGAGGGGAAGGGGGTGAGGAGGGAGCGGAAGCGGGGAGAGGGGGGGGGAGGAGGAGCGGGGGGAGGGGGAGGGGGAGGAGGGGGCGGGGGGGGGAGGGGGGGGAGGGGGGAGGGGGGAGGAGGGGAGGGGGAGGGAGGAGGACGGGGGGACGGGGGGGGGGGGGGGGGGCGAGGAGGGAGGAGGGGGAGAGAGGGGGAGGGGGAGGGCGGGGGGGAGGGGGGGAGGGGGGGAGGGGAGGGGAGGGGGAGGGGAGGGCGGGGAGGGGGGAGCGGGGGGGGGGGAGGCGGGGGGGAGGGGGAGGGGGGAGGGGAGGGAGGGGGGGAGGAGGGGGAGGGAGGGGGGAGGGAGGGGGGGAGGGGGGAGGGGGGGGGGGGAGGGAGGGAGCAGGGGGGAGGGGAGGGGGAGGGGGGAGGGGAGGAGGGGGCGGGGGGGGGGGAGGGGGGGAGCGGAGGAGGAGGGGGGGGAGGGGGTGGGAGGGGGGGAGGGAGGAGGGGGGGGAGGGGAGGGAGAGGGAGGGGGGGGGGAGGGGAGGGGGAGGGGGGGGAGGGGGAGGAGGGGGGGGGGGAGGGGGGAGGGGGAGGAGGGGGGGGGAGGGGAGCGGGGAGGGGAGGGGGGGGGGGGGGAGGGGGAAGGAGGGAGGGGAGGGGGAGGGGGGAGGGGGGGGAGGGGGGGGGGGGGGGGGAGGGGAGGGGGGAGGGGAGGGGAGGGGCGGGGAGGGGAGGAGGGGAGGGGAGGGGGAGGAGGGAGGGGGGGGGGGGGGGGAGAGGGGGGAGAGGGAGGGGAGGGGAGAGGAGGAGGGGGGGGGGGAGGGGGGGGGGCGGGGAGGGGGGGGAGGGTGGGGGGGGGGGGGGGAGGAGGGGGGAGGGGAGGGGGGGGGGGGGGGGGGGGGGGGGAGGGGGGGGGGGGGGGGGGGGGGGGAGGGGAGGGGGGAGGGAGGGGGAGGGGAGGGGGGGGGGAGGGGGAGGGAGGGGGGGGGGGGAGGGGGGGGGAGGAGGGGGGGGGAGGGGGAGGAGGGAGGGGGGGGAGGGGGGGAGGGGGAGGGGGGGGGGGGGGGGGGGAGGGAGGGGGGGGGGGGGGGGGGGGAGGGCGGGAGGAGGGGAGGGGGGGGGGGGGGGAGGGGGGGAAGGGAGAGGAGGAGGGGGTGAGGAGGGAGCGGAGCGGAGAGGGGACGGGGGGAGGGAGAGGAGGGGAGGGGAGGGGGGTGGAGGAGGGGAGGGGGAGGGGGAGAGGGGGAGGGGGGAGGAGGGGCGGAGCGGAGAGGGGACGGGGGGAGGAGGGAGCGGAGGGGGAGGGGACGGGGTGAGGAGGGAGGGGAGGGAGGGGGCGGGGGTGAGGAGGAGGGGAGCGAGCGGGAGAGGGAGGGGGTGAGGAGGGAGCGGAGCGGGGAGGGAGGAGGAGGGGGGAGGAGGGAGGAGGAGGAGGGGGGGAGGAGGGGGGGGCGGGAGGGAGGGGGGACGGGGTGAGGAGGGAGGGAGGGAGAGGGGGAGGGGGGAGGGGGGAGGGGCGGGAGGAGAGGGGACGGGGTGAGGAGGGGCGGAGCCGGGAGAGGGGACGGGGGAGGGGGAGGGAGCGAGGAGGGGACGGGGGGAGGGGAGGGAGAGGGAGGGGGAGGGACGGGGGGAGGGGGGAGGGGGGAGGGGAGAGGGGAGGGGGGGAGGGGAGCGAGGGGAGGGGAGGGGGAGGAGGGGGCGAGCGGGGGGGACGGGGTGAGGGGGGAGGAGGGGAGGGAGGGGGAGGAGGGAGGAGGGGAGGGAGGAGGAGGGGGGAGGAGGGGCGGAGCGAGGGAGGGGACGGGGTGAGGAGGGAGCGGGAGGCGGGAGAGGGGACGGGGGTGAGGAGGGAGCGGAGGGGGGAGAGGGACGGGGGGAAGGAGGGGGGAGCGGGGAGGAGGGGGCGGAGGGGGGGAGGGGTGGGAGGACGGAGGGGAGGGAGGGAGGGGAGGGGAGGGGGGGGTGAGGAGGAGCGGAGCGGAGAGGGGACGGGTGGGGGAGGGGGGAGGGGAGGAGGGAGCGGGGAGGGAGAGGGGACGGGGGTGGGAGGGAGCGGAGCGGGAGAGGGGACGGGGGTGAGGAGGAGGAGGGGAGCGGGGGAGGAGGGGGGAGGGGAGGGGGGGGAGGAGAGGACGGGTGAGGAGGAGGGAGAGGGGACGGGGGTGAGGGAGGGAGGCGGAGACGGGGGGAGAGGGAGGGAGGGAGAGGGGACGGGGTGAGGAGGGAGCGGAGCCGGGAGAGGAGGCGGGGGGGGAGGAGGGAGCGGGGGGAGGAGGGGGACGGGGGGGAGGAGCGGAGCGGGAGGGGGGAGGGGGGGTGAGGAGGGAGGGAGCGGGAGGGGACGGGGTGAGGGGAGGGCGGAGGAGGGGGGGTAGCCGGGAGAGGGGACGGGGGTGGGAGGGAGCGGAGCCGGAGAGGGAGGGGGAGGAGGACGGAGCGGTGAGGAGGAGCGGGGGGGGAGGAGGAGCGGGAGAGGGGACGGGGGTGAGGAGGGACGGAGCCGGGAGGGGACGGGGTGAGGAGGGAGGGGGAGGAGGGGGGTGAGGAGGGAGCGGGCCGGGAGAGGGGAGGGGTGAGGACGGGGAGGGGGAGCGGGGGGGAGGGAGGGGGGGGGGGGAGCGGGAGAGGGGGTGAGGAGGGAGCGGAGCGGGAGGGAGAGGAGGGAGGGGACGCGGGAGGAGGGACGGGGGTGAGGGGAGGGGAGCGGAGGGACGGGGGGAGGAGGGGAGGGCGGAAACGGGCGGGGGAGGGGAGGGTGGTGAGGGGCCGGAGAGGGAGGGGGTGTGAGAGCGGGTCGCCCTCTGGCCCTTCCTCGCCCTCTGACCCTTCCTCGCCCTCTGGCCCCTCTCGCTCCTGGCCCCTCCTCGCCCTCTTGCTCTCTGGCTCCTCCTCGCCCTCTTGCTCTCTGGCCCCTCTTCGCCCTCTTGCTCTCTGGCCCCTCCTTGCTTTCTGGCCCCTCCTCACCCTTGCTCTTGGCCCTTCTGCTGCTCTGGCCCTCCTCGCTCTCTGGCCCCTCCTTGCCCTCTTGCTCTTTTGCCCCTCCTCGCGCTCTGGCGCCTCCTCGCCCTCTCGATCTCTGGCCCCTCCTCGCTCTCTGGCCTCTCCTCGCCCTCTCGCTCTCTGGCCCCTCCTCCCCTCTCGATCTCTGGCCCCTCCTCGCTCTCTGGCCCCTGCTCGCTCTCTAGCCCCTCTCGCTCTCAGGCTCCTCCTCTCTCTCTGGCCCCTCCTCGCCCTCTCTCTCTGACCCCTCATCGCCCTCTGGCCCCTCCTCGCCCTCTTACTCTCTGGCCCCTCCTCGCCCTCTTGCTCTCTGGCCCTCCTCGCCCTCTTGCTCTCTGGCGCCTCCTCGCCGCTTGCTCTCTGGCGCCCTCGCCCTCTCGCTCTCTGGCCCCTCCTCGCCCTCTTGCTCTCTGGCCCCTTTTCGCCCTCTTGCTCTTTGGCCCCTTCTTGCTCTCTGGCCCCTCCTTGCTGTCTGGCACCTCCTCGCCCTCTCGCTCTCTGGCCCCTCCTCGCCCTCTCGCTCTCTGGCCTCTCATCGTCCTCTTTCTCTCTGGCCTCTCCTCCTCTCGCTCTCTGGCCTCTCCTCGTCCTCTCGCTCTCTGGCCTCTCTTCGTCCTCTCGCTCTCTGGCCCCTCCTCGTCCTCTCGCTCTCTGGCCCCTCCTCGCTCTCTGGCCCCTCCTCGCTCTCTGGCTCCTCCTCGCTTTCTGGCCCCTCTCTCGCTCGCCCTCTCTGGCCCCCTCTCGCTCTGTGGCCCCTCCTCGCCCTCTCGCTTTCTGGCCCCTCCTCGTCTTTGGCCCCTCTCTCTCACTCGCTCTCTGGCCCCTTCTCGTTCTCTGGCCACTCCTCGCCCTCAGGCCCCTCCTTGCTCTCTGGCCCCTCTCTCGCTCGCTCTCTGGCCCTCTCCTCGCTCTCTGGCCCCTCTCACTCGCCCTCTCGCTCTCTGGCCCCCTCTCGCTCTCTGGCCCCTCCTCGCCTCTCGCTCTATGGCCCCTCCTCGCTCTCTGGCCCCTCCTTGCCCTCTCGCTCTCTGGCCCCTCTCTCGCTCGCCCTCTGGCCCCTCCTCGCTCTCTGGCCCCTCTCTCGTTCGCCCTTCTCGCTCTCTGTCCCCTCCTCGCTCTCTGGCCCCTCTCTCGCTCGCTCTCTGGCCCTCTCTCTCTCGCCCTCTGGCCCCTCTCTCTCGCTCTCTGGCCCCTCTCTCGCTCGCTCTCTGTCCCCCTCTCGTCTCTGGCCCTCCTCGCCCTCTGCTCTCTGCCCTCTCGCCTCTGGCCCCTCCTCTTGTTCTCTGGCCCCTTCTCGCCCTCTCGCTCGCCCTTGTTCTCTGGCCCCTTCTCGCCCTCTCGCTCTCTGGCCCCTCCTCGCCTCTCGCCCTCCCCTCGCTCTCTGGCCCCTCCTCGCTCTCTGGCCCTCTCTCGCTCGCTCTCTGGCCCCTCTCTCTCGCCCTCTGGCCCCTCTCTCTCGCTCTCTGGCCCCTCTCTCGCTCGCTCTCTGTCCCCCTCTCGCTCTCTGGCCCCTCCTCGCCCTCTCGCTCTCTGGCCCCTCCTCGCCCTCTCGCTCTATGGCCCCTCCTCGCTCTCTGGCCCCTCCTTGCCCTCTCGCTCTCTGGCCCCTCTCTCGCTCGCCCTCTGGCCCCTCCTCGCTCTCTGGCCCCTCTCTCGTTCGCCCTCTCGCTCTCTGTCCCCTCCTCGCTCTCTGGCCCCTCTCTCGCTCGCTCTCTGGCCCTCTCTCTCTCGCCCTCTGGCCCCTCTCTCTCGCTCTCTGGCCCCTCTCTCGCTCGCTCTCTGTCCCCTCTCGCTCTCTGGCCCCTCCTCGCCCTCTCGCTCTCTGGCCCCTCCTCGCCCTTGTTCTCTGGCCCCTCCTCTTGTTCTCTGGCCCCTTCTCGCCCTCTCGCTCGCCCTTGTTCTCTGGCCCCTTCTCGCCCTCTTGCTCTCTGGCCCCTCTCGCCCTCTCGCTCTCTGGCCCCTTCCTTCGCCCTCTCGCTCTCTGGCCCCTCCTCGCCCTCTTGCTCTCTGGCCCCTCCTCGCCCTCTGGCCCCTCCTCGCTCTCTTGCCCCCTCTCTCTCGCCTCTGCCTCTCGCCCTCTGGCCCCTTCTCGCTCTCTGGCCCCTTCTCGCTCTCTGGCCCCTTCTCGCTCTCTGGCCCCTTCTCGCTCTCTGGCCCCTCCTCGCTCTCTGGCTCCTCTCTCGCTCTCTGGCCACTCCTTGCCCTCTCGCTCGCTCTCTGGCCCCTCTCTCGCCCTCTGGCCCCTCTCCTCGCTCGCCCCTGGCCCCCTCGCTCTCTGGCCCTCTCTCGCCCTCTAGCCCCTCTCGCTCGCCCTCTCACTCTCTGGCCCCTCCTTGCCCTTGTTCTCTGGCCCCTCCTTGCTCTCTGGCCCCTCTCGCTCTCTGGCCCTTACTCTCTGGTGCCTCCCCCCCGCTCTTGTTCTCTGGCCCTTCCTTGCTCTCTGGCGCCCTCCCCTCTTGCTTTCTGGCCCCTCCTCGCCCTCTGGCCCCCTCCCCTCTTGCTTTCTGGCCCCTCCTCTCGCTCTCTGGCCCCTCCTCGCTCTCGTTCTCTGGCCCCTCCTCGCCCTCTGGCCCATCCTCGCTCTCTTGCCCCTCCTCGCTCTCACCCTCTGGCCCTTCCTCGCTCTCGTTCTCTGGCCCCTCCTCGCCCTTGTTTTGTGGCCCCTCCTCGCTCTCTGGCACCTCCTCCCCCTCTGCTTGGCCCTCCTCTCTCGCCCCTCTCTCTCGCTCTCTGGCCCTCCTCACCCGCTCTGGCCCCTCCTCGCTCTCTGGCCCCACCTCGCCCTCTCTGGCCCCTCCTCGCTCTCTGGCCTCTCCTCGCCATCTCGCTCTCTGGCCCCTCCTCGCTCTTTGACCCCTTCTTGCTCTCTGGCCCCTCTCTGGCCCCTCCTCGCCCTGTCGCTCTTTGGCCCCTCCTCACCCTCTCGCTCTCTGGCCCTTCCTCGCTCTCTGGCCCCTCCTCACCCTCTCGCTCTCTGGCCCCTCTCCCTCTGGTCCCTCCTCGCTCTCTGGCCCCACCTCGCTCTCTGGCCCCTCCTCGCTCTCTGGCCTCTCCTCGCCCTCTTGCTCTCTGGCCCCTCCTCGCTCTTTGACCCCTTCTCGCTCTCTGGCCCCTCCTCGCCCTCTCCTCGCTCTCTGGCCCTCCTCGCCCTGTCGCTCTTTGGCCCCTCCTCGCCCTCTCACTCTCTGGCCCTTCCTCGCTCTCTGGCCCTTCCTCGCTCTCTGGCCCCTCCTCACCCTCTCGCTCTCTGGCCCCTCTCGCTCTGGCCCCTCCTCGCTCTCTGGCCCCACCTCGCCCTCTCTGGCCCCTCCTCGCTCTCTGGCCTCTCCTCGCCCTCTCGCTCTCTGGCCCCTCCTCTCTCTTTGACCCCTTCTCGCCCTCTCCTCGCTCTCTGGCCCTTCCTCACTCTCTGGCCCCTCCTCACCCTCTCGCTCTCTGGCCCCTCTCGCTCTGGCCCCTCTCGCTCTGGCCCCTCTCGCTCTGGCCCCTCCTCGCTCTCTGGCCCCTCCTCGCTCTCTGGCCCACCTCGCCCTCTCTGGCCCCTCCTCGCTTCTGGCCTCTCCTCGCCCTCTCGCTCTCTGGCCCCTCCTCGCTCTTTGACCCCTTCTCGCTCTCTAGCCCCTCCTCACCCTCTCCTCGCCCTCTCGCTCTTTGGCCCCTCCTCGCCCTCTGGCCCCTCCTCGCCCTCTAGCTCTCTGGCGCCTCCTCGCCCTCTTGCTCTATGGCCCCTCTCGCCTCGCTGCCCCAGCTTTGGCCCCTTTCCTCCATGTTCCTCTTTTCTCCGCAGGATGGGTCCCAGACTTCCTT
Source organism: Oophaga sylvatica (assembly GCA_033576555.1). Taxonomy (NCBI): domain Eukaryota; kingdom Metazoa; phylum Chordata; class Amphibia; order Anura; family Dendrobatidae; genus Oophaga; species Oophaga sylvatica. The sequence goes on from JARQOD010001238.1 coordinate 10,742, forward strand.
CGCTCCTGTTGGGGCTCCTGCGCCCAGCGCTCCCCCTCATCCTGGGCTTGTCCATAGGCTGCAGCCTGAGCCTCCTGAGGGTCTCCTGGATCCAGGACGAGGAGCCCCCCTGTGTGGACAATCTGCTCAACATCCGCAGACTACAACCTGAGAAGCCAGACGCACGCGACCTGAGACCCCGGATTGTCCCCTATAGTCACAAGCCGCACGCTGCCCAGAGGAAGGTGCTGAGGTGGGTGCGGGGCAACAGGACGCCATCTCCGCTTTGAAGGTGGGGGTTGGGACAGATGAATCCTGGGTAATGGAACAATGCGGCAGGGGGCCCCAGCATGGATGAGAGTGGATATAGTACCAGGTTCTGGTATTGATGTGTTTCCCCAATCTCCCACAGGACCCGCTACATCCAGTCGGAGCTGGGGTTCAGAGAGCGCCTCGCAGTGGTCGTCTTGTCCTCCCGCTCCACACTGAACTCCCTTGCTGTGGCTGTGAATCGGACGCTCTCACCCTATGTAAGCCGTCTGATGTTTTTCACAGGGGCCCGGGGCCCTAAGGTACCCTCAGGAATGGAAGTAGTGTCCCATGGAGATGAGCGCCCGGTGTGGGTGATGTACCACACGCTGCGGTACATAGAGGTCCATCTTCTCTCCATATATGACTGGTTCTACGTCTCCCCGGACGAGTCCTTCACCAGCGGCTTCCACCTGCAGGACGTCATCACTCACCTGAGCCCAGGGCCACCTGTCTACTTGGGTCAGCCCACGGAGTTCATCGGAGGTCAGGAAGGCTGGCGGTACTGCCATGGTGGCTCTGGGTACCTCCTCTCCAGGGCCCTGCTCCTCCGCTTAGGGCCACACTTGGACTTCTGTCGAACGGATATACTGAGTTCTAGACCAGATGAATGGTTGGGGCGCTGCCTGCAGGACACTCTGGGCATCGCGTGTGCGGAGTCATCCCAGGTAATGACCAAGTTCTGCGTTCCCGCCTCATGGCCCGCCCGATAGCGCTGCCCCTTCACCGCATCGTGCACCCTCACCCCATCGTGTTCCCGCACCGTGCACCCTCACCCCATCGTGTTCCCGCACCGTGCACCCTCACCCCATCGTGCTCCCGCACCGTGCCCCTCACCGCATCGTGCACCCTCAGCGCACCGTGCCCCCTCACCCCATCGTGCTCCCTCACCTCACCGTGCACCCTCACCCCATCGTGTTCCCGCACCGTGCACCCTCACCCCATCGTGCTCCCTCACCCCATCGTGCTCCCTCACCCCACCGTGCACCCTCACCCATCGTGTTCCCGCACCGTGCACCCTCACCCCATCGTGCTCCCGCATCGTGCACCCTCAGCCCATCGTGCCCCTCACCACCCCATCGTGCTCCCTCACCTCACCGTGCACCCTCACCCCATCGTGCTCCCTCACCCCACAGTGCACCCTCACCCCATCGTGTTCCCGCACCGTGCACCCTCACCCCATCGTGCCCCCTCACCGCGCCGTGCACCCTCACCCCATCGTGCTCCCTCACCCCACCGTGCACCCTCACCCCATCGTGTTCCCGCACCGTGCACCCTCACCCCATCGTGCTCCCGCACCGTGCCCCCTCCCCGCATCGTGCACCCTCACCCCATCGTGCCCCCGCACCGTGCCCCCTCACCCCATCGTGCTCCCTCACCGCATCGTGCTTCCTCACCGCACCGTGCTCCCTCACCTCACCGTGCTTCCTCACCGCACCGTGCACCCTCACCCCATCGTGCTCCCTACCCCCTCCCCCACCCACGTGCCCCTCACCCCATCGTGCTCCCTCACCTCACCGTGCTTCCGCACCGTGCACCCTCACCCCATTGTGCTCCCTCACCCCACCGTGCTCCCTCACCCCATCGTGCTCCCTCACCCCACCGTGCCCCCTCACCCCACCGTGCTTCCGCACCGTGCACCCTCACCCCATCGTGCTCCCTCACCCCACCGTGCCCCCTCACACCATCGTGCTCCCTCACCTCACCGTGCTTCCTCACCGCACCGTGCACCCTCACCCCATCGTGCTCCCTCACCTCTCCGTGCACCCTCACCCCATCATGCTCCCTCACCCCACCGTGCTCCCTCACCGCATTGTGCACCCTCTCTATCCCTTCCTCCTTTTGTAATTCCTTTTCGCTCCTGTCCTTTAGGGCTTGCGTTTTGTTTCTTACAACCTTCCACGAAATACTGATATAGACAGTCTGGATGAGACCCTGCTGGGGTCTGTGCTCTCCGTGTATCCAGTGAAAGATGCAATGGTGATGTACAAGCTTCAACGTAAACTCGGCCAGATCAGACTGCAGCGGACGTATGGCCGGATCCAGCGGCTCCAGGTAACCATAGGCTGTCCTTCCGGCCACCATGACTGTCCAGTCCTCTCCGTGTGTAGCTGCAGCATAGGGTCTGCGGTAGTGTGAGACACTGCCCATCACGTGCTCAGGAGAAGGGCAGAAGATTGTAAAGGCTGCGGACATGTTCATATAGGATGGATTATAGAGGAGACTTGCCCTCTGCCGGCATAACCTGTACCGTGCAGGAACGGACGGACATGTGTCGGGCGGTGGACGGACGTCGGGGGGGACAGACGGTGGGGGGGGGGTCAGGCGGTGGACGAACGTTGGTTGAGGGGGGACGGTCAGGCAATGGACAGGATGTTGGACTGAGTGGACCAATGAGGGCTGGTTGGATGGAGGGATCTTGGGCTCAGAAGTACAGACGTGCGACGGTTGGGCGGGGATGGACGGACATGGGGGGGGGGGAGGTGGTGGACAGACATGCGACAGTTGGGGGGTGGACGTGGGGGAGCGGTGAGGCGGTGGACGGACATGTGACGGTCGGGCGGGGATGGACTGACGTGGGGGGGTGGATGGACGGGGGCGGTCAGGCGGTGGACGGATACGCGGGGATGGGGGTGGCGGACATGCGACGGGCGGGGATGGACGGGGGGCGGTCAGGCGGTGAACGGACATGCGACGGTCGGGCCGGGATGGACGGACGTTGGGGGGGCGGTCAGGCGGTGGATGGACGTGCGACGGGTGGTGATGGGCGGTCAGGCGGTAGACGGACGTGCGACGGGCGGGGATGGACAGACGTCGGGTGGGGGGGGGGTCAGGCGGTGGACGGACATGCGACGGTCGGACGGGGATGGATGGACGTGGGGGGGGCGGTCAGGCGGTGGACAGACGTGCGACGGTCGGGCGGGGATGGACGGACGTCGGGTGGGGGGGTCAGGCGGTGGACGGACATGCGACAGTCGGATGGGGATGGACGGATGTGGGGGGGGCGCGGTCAGGCGGTGGACGGACGTCGGGTGGTGGGGACGGTCAGACAATGGATAGGACGTTGGACTGAGTGGACGAATGCGGGCTGGTTGGATAGAGGGATCTTGGGCTCAGAAGGACGGACGTGCGACGATTGGGTGGGGATGGACGGACGTGGGGGGGGAGGGGACGGTCAGGCGGTGGACGGACGTGGGGGGGCGGTCAGGCGGGGATGGACGGACATCGGGGGGGGGACAGATGGTGGGGGTCGGTCAGGCGCTGGACAGACGTGCGACAGGCGGGGATGGATGGACATGGGGGGCGGTCAGGCGATGTACGGGGGGGGGCGGTCAGGTGGTGGACGGACGTGCGAAGGTCGGGCGGGGATGGACGGACGTCGGGTGGGGGGGGTCAGGCGGTGGACGGACATGCGACTGTCGGGCGGGGATGGACGGACGTCGGGGGGGCGGTCAGGCGGTGGACGAATGTGCGCCAGTCGGGCGGGGATGGATGGACGTCGGGGGGGACAGATGGTGGGGGCCGGTGAGGCGGTGGACAGACGTGTGACGGGCGGGGATGGATGGATGGTGCACTGGGGGGGCGGTCGGCGATGTACGGGGGGGGGGGTGGGTTCAGGCGGTGGACGGACGTGCGACGGGCGGGGATGGACGGACGTCGGGTGGGGGGGTCAGGCGGTGGACGGATGTGCGACGGTCGGACGGGGATGGACGGACGTCGGGGGGGGTTGGTTCAGGCGGTGGACGGACGTCGGGTGGTGGGGACGGTCAGGCAATGGACAGAACGTTGGACTGAGTGGACGAATGCGGGCTGGTTGGATGGAGGGATGTTGGGCTCAGAAGGACGGGCGTGGGACTCTTTTTATTTTAGTTTTTGTTATAGTTACTAACTTTGCATGTCTTTGCTTTTGTTTCAGAGCGAGATCCAGAATCTGTCCTCCTTCACCCCAGCTGGGGACACCGGCCTCTTCTGGCCTGTGGGTGTGAATCCACCGTTTAGTCCCACATCTCGATTTGATTTGTTGACTTGGGAGTATTTCACAGAGATGCACACATTCTCCTGCCCGGATGGAGCCCCCAAGTGTCCTCTGCAGGGTGTGTGGCTGCTGGACGTCCAGCAGGTCCTGGAGGAGGCGCTGCATCAGCTCAATCAGCGTTACCTTCCATGGCTGCACTTCAGGAAGCGTCGACTGCTCAATGGGTACAGACGCTTTGATCCCTTAAGGGGGATGGAGTACACGCTCGATCTTCAGTTAGAAGCTGTCACGCAGAAGGGTCATGTTGGCATGATAACCAAGCGCCTTAGCCTTTTGCGCCCCTGGGTCTGGTGGAGATCCTTCCTATGCCGTATGTGACAGAGGCCACAAGGGTCCAGTTGGTGTTACCTCTATTGCCGTCTGACCTTGGCCATATTGCTGGCTTTCTTGATGCTTTTGCAACCAACCTTCTGGACCCTCAGGAGAATGTGGCCCTGAACGTGCTGCTCGTGTATGACGTGAGCGCCTCGGGGCAGGACAAGGATATTTATGAGGAGGCTCGCTCTATGTTGAGAGAGCTAGAAAGACGTTATACGTTCCTCCGCCTGGAGCTAGCCAACGTACGCACCGAGTTCCCATCTCAGGTTCGCCTCATGGAGGTTGTTTCTAAAAAGTACTCCATGGACACCCTCTTCTTCCTTATGAGTGTGTGGAGCGAGGTGACGACTGAGGCGTTGAATCGTTGCCGGATGAACGCCATTGGTGCTTGGCAGGTGTTCTCCCTGTCCATTATCAGGAGTACAGCCCTGAGGTGCTGCGTCATGGCTTTTCTGGTCCACCATCTGCAGAATTCCTTCATGATGGGCATTTTGACCGTCTGTCTTCCTCTGAATTCTGCTTCTATAACTCGGATTTCATGAGAGCCAGAAGCCGGATGACAGCGGAGGTGCAGGAGGAAGTTGAGGAGGATAATGGCGCTGCAGAGCTCCTGGAGTTATTCCTGCGTCACTCCGATCTCCATGTGTTCAGGGCTCTGGAGCCAGCGCTGGTGCAGAGATTCTCACTGAAGAAGTGCGGCACCCACCTGTCCGGGGACAGCTACCACCGCTGTGTGCTCGGCAATCTGGAAGCCCTGGGCTCACGCGTTCATCTCGCTATGGCTCTATTTGACCGAGACCAGACTAACAGCACATAGACTGCAGACACCGGGTTCTACAAAGGGTTAATGTAATCGCTGCTTGTATATATACAAATGACATATTTATACTGCACAGACATGAAGCCATTGTCACCCAACGGCGGGCACCGTCGTCTCCATCGTGTCGTGCTCACAGTAATGACGCGCTCAGTCTCATAGGTAGAAATGGAATTTATTGTCACAGTGTGACTACACACAGCAGCTACGACAGTGATTATCTATCTACCCCCCAAATACCTAATGGCCCCGGTAAACCCACAACTATTGGATGTGTGCTGGGGGTCTTAGTGCATTCACGGGCCCGTTGCTGAGCAGACACACCTGGGTTGTTTGAGTTCATGGATGGCTTTGTGACCGTGCATTAAAATGCCCCAGAATTTTATTTGTGGATAGTGGGAAACATGTGAATGGCTTTGCAGACCCTGACGGGAAGAGAAATCCACATTGTGCAGCTATTAGTCTGGGCTCTGGCTATAGTAAATACATGGAGGGGCCTCTAAGGCCAAAATGTGGTTTTCTTGGAGACATTTCCATCCACCTTATGTAAAACGTTGTCTCCATATATGTGGTGCCTACAACTGGGTTTGAGTGCCATGACTTTCCTAATGTCACTGTCTAATAATGATGGTGATGGCATCTGAACAGGATCTTCCCCTGCGTGACCGCCCGCCCAGCTCCTCTCCAGTGATTGACATCTGAACTTGGCCCCGTTACCACTTTCAACCCTAACATTGATCCCAATGGGGGTAGTGCAAAACTCCTGATTCCGGGAGACCAGGTGGAGCGTTTGAGCCAAGATCATGAACGAAAACATAAGGGAGGGTTAGCGAATACCAGGCCATGAGTCCTCGTCCTTTGTATGTGCCATGAGGGAGCAGAAGGGTGAGAAGCCGAGGACAGGAACGCTGATGTCACGTTATGTGTTCCGGACCCCGAGGGATTGCTCCAGCTCCTGCCGTCTCTGCTGGATCTGAAACATAGTGGGTTCAGACAATCAGTGTGGAGTCTTCATTTCTGCCCAAGACAGACGCCGGCTAACAAGTGTCCTAGTGCTACATCCTGGGAATGAGCAGACTATGCGTTCACCGCTCCCAGGGTGGTCTCCGGCCATATCGAGCCCTTGTTCTACAGCCTGGGAAGGAGCAGACTATGTGTGCACTGCTCCCAGGGTGGTCTCCTGCCATAACGAGCCCTTCTAGTGCTACAGCCTGGGAACGAGCAGACGTTGCGTGCACCGCTCCCAGGGTGGTCTCCGGCCATAACGAGCCCTAGGTCTACAGCCTGGGAACGAGCAGACTATGCGTGCACCGCTCCCAGGGTGGTCTCCTGCCATAACGAGCCCTTCTAGTGCTACAGCCTGGGAACGAGCAGACGTTGCGTGCACCGCTCCCAGGGTGGTCTCTGACCATAACGAGCCCTTCTAGTGCTACAGCCTGGGAACGAGCAGACGTTGCGTGCACCGCTCCCAGGGTGGTCTCCGGCCATAACGAGCCCTTCTAGTGCTACATCCTGGGAATGAGCAGACGTTGCATGCACCGCTCCCAGGGTGGTCTCCGGCCATAACGAGCCCTAGGTCTACAGCCTGGGAACGAGCAGACTATGCGTGCACCGCTCCCAGGGTGGTCTCCTGCCATAACGAGTCCTTCTAGTGCTACAGCCTGGGAACGAGCAGACGTTGCGTGCACCGCTCCCAGGGTGGTCTCCGACCATAACGAGCCCTTCTAGTACGAGCCCTTCTAGTGCTACAGCCTGGGAACGAGCAGACGTTGCGTGCACCGCTCCCAGGGTGGTCTCCGGCCATAACGAGCCCTTCTAGTGCTACATCCTGGGAATGAGCAGACTATGCGTTCACCGCTCCCAGGGTGGTCTCCGGCCATAACGAGCCCTTCTAGTGCTACAGCCTGGGAACGAGCAGACGTTGCATGCACCGCTCCCAGGGTGGTCTCCGGCCATAACGAGCCCTTCTAGTGCTACATCTTGGGAATGAGCAGACTATGCGTTCACCGCTCCCAGGGTGATCTCCGGCCATAACGAGCCCTTCTAGTGCTACAGCCTGGGAACGAGCAGACGTTGCGTGCACCGCTCCCAAGGTGGTCTCCGGCCATAACGAGCCCTTCTAGTGCTACAGCCTGGGAACGAGCAGACGTTGCATGCACCGCTCCCAGGGTGGTTCACGGTTATAACGAGCCCTTCTAGTGCTATAGCCTGGGAACGAGCAGACGTTGCATGCACCGCTCCCAGGGTGGTCTCCGGCCATAACGAGCCCTTCTAGTGTTACAGCCTGGGAATGAGCAGACGTTGCATGCACCGCTCCCAGGGTGGTCTACGGCCATAACGAGCCCTTCTAGTGCTACAGCCGGGGAATGAGCAGACGTTGCGTGCACCGCTCCCAGGGTGGTCCCTGGTGGTGTGACCCCTCAGCGCACACTATTGTGGATTAGGTACCACAGAGAATTAGTAATCTGCATTCCTTCCTTTACATTGGTGACCTCAGGGTTCAGAGCCCGCCGAGGGTCAGTCTTGTGCACACGTACCCAATCATTCAACGCTCACTATCCCTTCCATATTACAACATTTTTTTAAATAAAGCTGGGTGCTCGCTGTTTACAGGAGCTTCTGTATGTCGGTGTGTATTTTGCTTGTGGTTGGAATATAACCAGCCTAAATAAATTGGAGACTTCAAAAAACAATGTACAAGAAGGGGTGTCCGGGGAAAAAGAATAGTTCCCCAAGGTGCGGCTTGGAGGTGTAAAAAGTAAAAAAAAAATTAACCGATGCCTATTAACCCATACCTGGATACCATGTAGGCCACTTCACGGTCTGCGCTGACACGGGAATTGGGGACTTCACTGTACCACCAGCAGCAGTACCATGGCACCCTGTGATTGGCTGCAGCGGTCAGGTGACTAACATTGCATGTTTTCTGAAGGTGTGTTGACTTGACTGCTGCAGGCAATCACAGGGTGCCATGGTCCTGCTGGTGGAACGGTGATGTCTTCTCTTCCCCTATCTGCACAAGTCTAGCTGAGTGTTAGGGACTTTAGCTGGGGAACATGCAATATACATGGTCTAGGCTTAAGCTCCTTCCACTCTTGCACCCCATACTAAAGTAATGTAAAATAAAAACATTCTTTTCATTATACATATAGCAATATACATAATGCAGAGCATGCACTACAGAGCACATGAATAAGCCGTAAGACTGGGAATAAAAGGTTAATCTGCATAGAAGAGCAGTGAGGAGTAAAACCAGCAGGAAGCCGGGGTTTGAGGGTACACCCTGAGGAGCCATGAAACGCAGCAGGACCCCTGATGGATTGTTTCGCCTATTGCTTCCTCATAGATCCTCCCCAACCCCATGAGGAATCGATAGGTGAAACGTCCATTGGGTTGTGCTGTCTCATGGTTCGCATTCACTGGTGCCACTCTCCTTGCGGTGGCAGTGTATACTAACCGCTGCTCTATGCTTTTTTGGGGTTGCCGCTGTTTTTTATTTTTATCATTAAGGCTACGTTTCCACAAGTATTTGGTGAGGTTTTGAAGATGCAGATTTTCTGTATAATTTCTGCACCAATTAGGTAATTTGCATTTTTTTATGTGCTGTGAAATTTTTAACTCTTGGTGTCATGTTTTGCATAAAGCTGCTATTGTTTTTTATACATTTTGATATTTGGTTTTAACTAAACTTATTCCTGCAGTTTGTTTTTTACTTGTGGATTTTCGACATCTAATGGAATTCTATGGGAAAATTTGGATATAAAACTCACTATTCCCACAAGAGAAATTGACGTGTGCATTTCAAACGCCACCGTTCAGTTTACACAGCGTAAAGAAAAAAGTGCAGAGGGTGCGAGATTTCTAGAACTCCCGTCCACTGTAAGCGCACTGCGTTCTGTGCGGATGTGAACATGTCACCCTCACACAATTATACGTGGGTTACAGTTCTTCTCACAAGAGGAAGCAATAAGGCTGCGCACGTTCGGAACTGCTGCAGAAATCTCCGCACCTCCCTGCCGCGGGAAATACACGTGGAATTGGTATGCGTATTCCCGCGAAATACTAGCGTTCTTAGCGTGCAGAATGGTAGCGTTTTCCAAGCAATATGTAGCATCGCTTGGAAAAGTGATTGACAGGTTGGTCACACTTGTCACGCATAGTGTTTGACAAGTGTGACCAACATTTCAGCAGCAGATGAAGGAAGGGAGACACAGTCATTACCAGTGGGTAGGCGGAGCCCACACAGGATAGAACACCTCAGATTAAAAAGAGTGTTGACCGGCCCCTCCAGCTTGGGCTCCTCCTACTCCAGCTCTCCAGTCTAAAATTTGAGGTCACAGAGGATGGTCGCTGCTGGTGCAGCTCCTCAGAAGATTTTTTTATTTTTATCAGACAGAGACTTGGACCCCCGTGGTTTTGAGGTCTCAGGGGTCTCAGCGCTGCTGGACCCCCACCCCTCCCTTGGCGGATCTGTATTACCCTTTAAGGTGGTCCCTTGTTATGATTTGGTAGCTGAGGAGTGCAGGTAAAAAAGGCAATACACCAGAGCAGTTGGAATCTATGAGATTGCAGTACCCTGACTAACCACCACAACTAGAGGCAGCCGTGGAGCGTTCCTACGTTGGTCCTAGACGCCTCGTCACAGCCTGAGAAACTAACTACACCTAAAGATAGAAATAGGAAAGCTATCTGCCCCGGAGCAGAACCCCAAAGATAATAGAAAGCCCCAAACAAGTAATGGCGGTTAGACAAGAAGAAATACAGACACAGACAGAAAATAGTATGAGCAAACGTTGGGGCCCAAACTATCTAAATAGAAAAGGATAGGAAGGGCACTTACTGCAATCCCAAAAAACCCTGAAAAGCACCAACTCTACTAATTTCAAAAACACCTGAGATCACACGACCTCTACCACCTAAATTAGTTCTCTGGTGTAACAAAATCAAAACAGCAGCCACTGAAAAAACTGGAAAAAGCAAATGTACAAAACATCAGTGGCTGAACTAAACTGAGAGGGCAAAAGCCCCCGGAGGGGACCCTGAAGGCCCCCACAGAAGTGCAGGACAAAATGCAAAAATCAAGCACAAAAAGAAGAAAATATCTTATCTGTTAGCAGGAGATGCAGACACGACACAGCAGGCTACAAAGGAAACAGGAATCAAGGATTGAGACCAGAACAATTGATCACCGGCAACCCTGATGGGAAGGCGACTCCCTTAAATAAGACCAGTCAGTAACACCTGATTCCCAATCCTCACAATCTTCACTGGACAGTCCAGTACCGCTTGTAACCACCAGAGGGAGCCTCTGCTCAGAACTCATTTCAAGTCCATTCACAACAGTACCCCCCCCTTGAGGAGGAGTCACCAAACCCTCACTTGAGCAACCAGGTCGGTCAGGATGAGTTCTATGATACGCACGGATGAGTCTCCTAGCATGGATGTCCGAAGCAAACACCCAAGAATTGTCTTCCTGACCATAACCTCTCCACTTAACCAAATACTGGAGTTTCCGTCTAGAAAAACGAGAATTCAATATTTTCTCAACCACAAACTCCATATTGCCCTCAACCAGAACAGGGTCAGGAGGCAAAGCAGTAGGAACCACTGGCTCAACAAACCTCTTCAACAAGGACTTGTGGAACACGTTATGGATCTTAAATGTCCCTGGAAGAAGCAAACGAAAAGAAACAGGATTAAGAATCTCCATGATCTTATAAGGTCCAATGAACCTAGGCTTAAATTTAGGAGATGCCACTCTCATAGGAATATTTTTTGAGGACAACCAGACCAAGTACACCACTTCAAACCGAGGACCATCAGTCCTATGCCGGTTAGCAAACCGCTGGGCCCTCTCCTGAGAGAGGGACAACCTCTCCACTACCTGGTCCCAAATCTGTTGCATACGCTCCACAACAGAGTCAACACCTGGACAGGCAGAAGCCTCCGTCTGTCCTGAAGAAAATCGAGGGTGAAACCCAGAATTACAGAAAAATGGAGACATCAAAGTGGCAGAGCTAGCCCTATTATTAAGAGCAAACTCAGCCAAAGGCAAAAAAGAGACCCAGTCATCCTGATCAGCAGACACAAGCATCTTAGATAAGTCTCCAATGTCTGGTTTGTTCTCTCAGTTTGACCATTGGTCTGAGGATGAAACGCCGAGGAGAAAGACAACTGAACACCAAGCTTAGAACAAAAGGTCCTCCAAAATCTGGAAACAAACTGGACTCCTCTGTCAGACACAATGTTCTCAGGAATGCCGTGTAAACGAACCACGTGCTGAAGGAACAAAGGCACCAATTCGGAGGAGGAAGGCAATTTATGTAATGGCACAATATGTATCATCTTGGAAAACCTATCACAAATCACCCAGATGACGGTCATTCTCTGAGAAACAGGGAGGTCGGAAATGAAATCCATAGAGATATGGGTCCATGGTCTCTTGGGCACAGGCAATGGCATCAACAAACCACTAGAGCGAGAGCAAGGCTTGGAGCGAGAGCAAGTCCCGCAGGACTGCACAAATTCCCTGACATCACGAGACAAGGTAGGCCACCAAAAGGACCGACTAACCAAGTCTCTGGTACCAAAAATTCCGGGATGACGGGCCAACGCGGAACAATGAATCTCAGACATCACACTCTTTTTCCACTGGTCCAGGACAAGCAATTTCCCAACAGGGCAGCGCTCGGGCCTATCCTCCTGACACCCCTCCAGAGCCAGTCTCAAATTGGGCGAGATGGCGGAAAGAACTACACCTTCTTTCAAAATAACAGAAGGATCAGATACCTCAGGAGAGTCCGCAAGGAAACTCCTCGAGAGGGCATCCGCCTTAACATTCTTAGTGCCAGGAAGAAAGGAAACCACAAAATTAAAACGTGTGAAAAACAAGGCCCACCTGGCCTGTCTAGGATTAAGTCGCTTGGTAGATTCCAGATAAACCAGATTCTTATGGTCCGTAAGGACCACCACCTGATGTTTGGCTCCCTCCAGCCAATGTCTCCACTCTTCAAAAGCCCACTTCATGGTCAATAACTCCCGATTACCCACGTCATAATTACGTTCAGTAGGAGAACATTTTCGAGAGAAAAAGGCACAAGGGTTACTTTTAGAGGTCTCTGGATCTCTTTGGGACAAAACAGCACCTGCCCCAATTTCAGAGGCATCAACCTCCACCTGAAATGGCAGAGAAACATCAGGCTGCCGTAGAACAGGAGCAGAAGTGAATCTCTGCTTAAGTTCCTGAAATGCAGAGACTGCCTCAGGAGGCCAATTCACCACATCAGAACCCTTTTTGGTCAAATCAGTTAATGGTTTAACAATAACCGAGAAATTACCAATAAATTTACGATAAAAATTGGCAAAACCCAAAAATCTTTGAAGAGCCTTTAATGAAGTAGGTTGGACCCAATCACAGATGGCCTGAACCTTGACCGGGTCCATTTCAATAACAGATGGGGACAAAATGAATCCCAAAAATGAGATCCTCTGTACGCCAAAAAGACACTTTGATCCCTTCACATACAGAGCATTCTCTCTCAAAATCTGGAATACAGTTCGAACATGTTTCACATGAGAGTCCCAGTCATTAGAAAAAATCAAGATATCATCCAAATAAACAATCAGAAATTTATCCACAAAATCCCTGAAAATGTCATTCATGAAGGACTGGAAGACAGAAGGAGCATTAGTGAGCCCAAAGGGCATCACAAGGTACTCAAAATGCCCTTCAGGGGTGTTAAATGCCGTCTTCCATTCATCCCCGTGCTTAATGCGAATAAGGTTATATGCCCCCTGAGGTCAAGCTTGGTAAACCAAGTAGCGTTTTTCACCCTGGAAAACAGGTCAGAAATCAAGGGTAACGGATATTGATATTTCACAGTAATATTGTTCAAAAGACGATAATCAATACACGGCCTTAATGAACCATCCTTTTTGGCCACAAAGAAAAAACCGACACCTAAGGGTGAAGAGGATGGTCTGATATGACCCTTCTCCAATGACTCCTTGATATAAGACCGCATAGCGTCATGTTCAGGTACAGACAAGTTAAAAAGGCGACCTTTAGGGAATTTACTACCAGACACTAATTCAATAGCGCAGTCATAGCTCCTATGGGGAGGCAAGGATGCAGATTTACTTTCGCTAAACACATCAGAAAAATCAATCAAAAAGTCAGGAACATCCTGAGCCTGGGGGGAGGCAGAAAAAACAGGAGTGTTGGTATTAACACATTGGCAGCCCCAACTGGTTACAGACACAGATTTCCAATCCAAAACAGGATTATGAGACTGTAACCAAGGGAAACCCAGCACGATAATGTCATGCAGATTATACAGAACCAAAAATTTGCAGCTCTCCTGATGATCAGGTTCAACCCTCATTATCACCTGAGTAGAGAACTGAGGTTTATTCTCAGCCAAAGGGGTAGAATCGATCCCCAGTAGGGGAATAGACTTCTGTAGGGGTATCAAGGGAAACCCGCAACGTTTAGCAAAATCAAAATCCATCAGGTTAATAGCTGCTCCCGATCAACGAAAGCCTGAGCAGAAAATGAGGACAGAGAGCATATCAGAGTAACAGTTAATAAAAACTTAGTCTGAACACTACCCAAGACAACTGAGCGTGCAAAACGTCTTCCCCGCTTAGGGCAGACTGAAATAGCATGAGAGGCATCACCACAGTAGAAACATAACCCATTGCGCTTTCGAAACTCATGACGCTGTGCCCCAGAAACCACTCTATCACACTGCATAGGTTCAGAAGCAGGTTCACAAGGCAACACTATTCCACGCATACTTCTCCGCTCACGCAAACGTCTGTCAATTTGAATCGCTAATGACATAGAATCATTGAGACCAGAGGGGACAGGGAATCCCACCATAACATCCTTTACATTATCTGACAGACCCTTCCGAAAAAGGGCTGCCAAAGCGTCGTCATTCCATTTGGTCAGGACTGCCCACCTGCGGAATCTCTGACAGTATAACTCAGCGTCATCAAGCCCCTGATTTAATGCCAACAAGGCTTTTTCAGCTTGATCAGTGACATTAGGCTCATCGTACAATAACCCCAAGGCCTGAAAAAATGCATCAACATCACTCAAAACAGGATCCCCAGGTGTCAGGGAAAAAGCCCAATCTGAGGATCACCGCGCAGGAGAGAGATGATAATTTGAACCTGCTGCGCTGCATTCCCTGAGGACTTAGATTTTAAGGCAAAAAACAATTTACAATTATTTTTGAAATTCAGAAACTTAGCTCGATCCCCAAAAACAAATCTGGCATGGGAATCCTAGGTTCCACAACAGGCAACCTAGCAAGATAGGTAGCAATACTCCGAACCTCAGTGGCAAGCTGATCCACACGGCCAGACAACTGTGCAAACTCCATTGAGAGAAAAAATCCTCCCCAGCACCCAGAGATACAGAGGGAAAAAAAAAAAATGCAACAAACAGAAAAATATCTCTGACAACTCTGACAACCTTTTTTTTCTTTCACAATATTTTTCCCTTCTGTGAGTACCATATAATTTTCAGTTTTGGCCGGTGATACTGTTATGATTTGGTAGCTGAGGAGTGCAGGTAAAAAAGGCAATACACCAGAGCAGTTGGAATCTATGAGATTGCAGTACCCTGACTAACCACCACAACTAGAGGCAGCCGTGGAGCGTTCCTACGTTGGTCCTAGACGCCTCGTCACAGCCTGAGAAACTAACTACACCTAAAGATAGAAATAGGAAAGCTATCTGCCCCGGAGCAGAACCCCAAAGATAATAGAAAGCCCCCAAACAAGTAATGGCGGTTAGACAAGAAGAAATACAGACACAGACAGAAAATAGTATGAGCAAACGTTGGGGCCCAAACTATCTAAATAGAAAAGGATAGGAAGGGCACTTACTGCAATCCCAAAAAACCCTGAAAAGCACCAACTCTACTAATTTCAAAAACACCTGAGATCACACGACCTCTACCACCTAAATTAGTTCTCTGGTGTAACAAAATCAAAACAGCAGCCACTGAAAAAACTGGAAAAAGCAAATGTACAAAACATCAGTGGCTGAACTAAACTGAGAGGGCAAAAGCCCCCGGAGGGGACCCTGAAGGCCCCCACAGAAGTGCAGGACAAAATGCAAAAATCAAGCACAAAAAGAAGAAAATATCTTATCTGTTAGCAGGAGATGCAGACAGACACAGCAGGCTACAAAGGAAACAGGAATCAAGGATTGAGACCAGAACAATTGATCACCGGCAACCCTGATGGGAAGGCGACTCCCTTAAATAAGACCAGTCAGTAACACCTGATTCCCAATCCTCACAATCTTCACTGGACAGTCCAGTACCGCTTGTAACCACCAGAGGGAGCCTCTGCTCAGAACTCATTTCAAGTCCATTCACAACAGTCCCTGCAGAACCCTGCCGGCCCCGGGGGGATAAGGGTTGCTTCCCTGGCGGGGACGCAAACCGCACTTCTGGGGTCACTGCGTTCCCCGTCCTGGGGGGAAGCGATGGGCACAGCGCCACAAATCCCTGGGAGTCCCTGTGGCGCTCAGCTGGGTGAGTATTCAAAAAAGCATTTTTAATAATGTGTTTGAGTGCTTCAGCGGCGGCAGCCGCTGGTACATGTGCTCAGTGTTGGTGATTTTTCACTTTTGTCCGCAGGTGGATGCCTGCAGGACATGGGACACTTCGCTCCGTTGTGGACGGGGCAGGAGGAGAGCGGGGGAGTCCCGCGCTTTTTTTTAAACTGGCGGGGGCGTGGCTTTGCGCTTCCCGCTCTCTCGCGGGCAGGAAGCGCTCTGAGCCCGCGATTTCGCCTGCTCTTTCTCTTCCGGCTCTCTCCTGCAGCACGGCGGCCATTATTATCGGCATCTCCGGGCTCCTCACTCTCCTCCCCTCCCGACCGAAGCTAGGACACTGCACCGTGGCCAGCTGGGTGAGTCGCTTCTGCCTGTCAGGGCAGAAACTTAACTCTCTCACCCCCACAGCGCAGGGCACCTTTTCTGAAGCACAATAAGGTGGCAGACTGCGCTGTCCTGCAGCTGTTCCCTCATAAGAGGCACCCTTTTTTTGTCTGGGGCTCGCACACCTTCTTAATTTAACAAGAGGGTGTGGGGAGTCTGCGACATTAACCCCTTCATAGGCGGTTAACCATTAATTGGGAGACAGCTGGGGTAGCTCTCTCTTTAAGAGCTTTAACCCTTCCGCGTTCGTTTTTTTCTTTAAAAAAAAAAAAGACCACACTGCCCTAGTTACTGACAGGTTTAACCTGCCATATACTGTGTGAGGGCACGTCAGATCAGGGTCCAGGAGGTGCGGACCGTCTCCCAGATCCGCTACAGGATCAGTCTCGCGTATCTGACACGCAGACCTCAACGGCGTCAAGCGCAGCGGTCGGAGGTGTCAGTGATGTCAAAATGGAGGCCCTCGCTCGTTCTATTGATGGCCTGTCTGAACTTCTAGGTATTGGGTGTCAGCTAGATCCTCTCATGGAGGAAGCGACACAGGCCGGTGCCATCTTTCTCGCTTAGCGACTCGGAGATCTCGGTATGGGGGGATTCCCCTTCAAGCTCGGATGGGGAGATGTCCGATTCGGATAAGGAGGATCGGCAGGGACACTCTGCCTCTCTTTTGGCCGTACAAGGCTTTTATTGGAGCCATGAGGGAGGCGTTGCAGTTACCGGAGGAGGTAACTAGACGTCCTGGTAAGTCGGCCCGGATGTTTCAGGATCGCATAGGTCGCGATCAACATTACCATCTCTGGATGAGCTTAATGAGGCAGTGGAGAAGGAACGCCTGTGTCCAGATAAACGTTTTCAGGGGACACGATTTTTTGAGACGCTGTATCCGTGTACGACGGAGTTGGTTGATAATTGGATTCCTTCTCCTGAAGTGGATGTCCCTTTATCCCAGCTTAGCAAATCCTCATTACTTCCGGTTAAAGGGAAGGCGAGTCTGCAGGATCCGCTGGACAGAAAAACGGAGATGGCGGCGAAATCCATCTACGAGGCCGCGGGTCATGGATTCAGAGCATTACTAGGGTCCATGGGTGCTTGTAAAGCTTCCCTAAGCTGATTAGACCGTCTACGGACGGCGTAGCAAGATGGATCCCCTCTATCCGAGGTAGATGGGCTTTTTAAGTTGTTGGAGGATGCAGCCCGATATGGCAGTGATGCAGGTTTGGATACTGCGTCACTGCTGTCCAGGGCGCAATCCTCGGCGGTCACAGTCAGGAGAGCACTGTGGCTTAGACAGTGGACCGGGGACGCGGTTTCCAAGCAAGGTTTGCTATCCTTAGCTTACAAGGGTGGTCAGCTATTTGGGTTTGACCTCACGGAGCTGATTGCCAAGGCAAAGGCAAAAGAAACGGCTTTACGCAGCGAAGAGCTGTGACTTCTGCGTCTGGCAGGCCTAGTGCCGGTAGTAGTCGGCGGTCCTTTCGGTCCAGGGGACGGTTCGGTCAGCCCTCTTGGGATCGGGTCGTCCCTCTTTTTCAGGAAAAAAGAACGCTCAGAAATCCCGCACTCCCTGGAAACAGAGCTTCCGCCAAGACAAGCGGGAAGCTGACAAAAAGCCCGCTAAGGCGGACTGACGCCAGGGTCTCACTCGAGGGCTCTCGAGTGGGAGGTCGCCTGCTCCAATCCGAACCGACTTGGGCTTCCCGCGTGTCGGACGCCTGGGTGACGCGGGTTATGTCGGCAGGCTACTTCATAGAATTTTTTTCTCGACCCCAGACAGTTTTTGCCAATCTCGCATTCCGTCAGAGCCCGAGCTATTTGCCGCTCTACTGCGGGAGGTCGATTCCCTTCTGCGAAAAGGTGTGGTGGTACCGGTTCCACCGGAGGACCGGGGAAGAGGGTTTTATTCCAACCTCTTTGTGGTCCCCAAAAAGAGGACAAATTTCGCCCCATTCTGGATCTCAAAAGATTGAATCGGCATGTCCGTACCCGGAATTTCCGCATGGAGTCACTTCGCTCCGTTGTGGCGGTCCTGTCGCAGAACTATTTTTTGGTGTCAATCGACATTCGCGACGCTTATTTACATGTTCCCGTCAGAAGGGCCCACCAACTCTTCCTTCGTTTTGCCATAGGTCAGGACCATTACCAGTTTGTGGCTCTGCCATTCGGGTTGGCCTCAGCACCCAGAGTTTTTACGAAAATTCTGGCACCTCTCATGGCGATTCTTCGAAGACAGGGGGTTACGATTCTTCCCTACCTGGACGACCTTTTGATTGTGGCGTCCTCAAAGGAGGAGGCGGGTGACGGCTCGCAATCTATCCCTTCAGCTCCTGGAGGACTTCGGGTGGCTGGTCAATTGGGAGAAGTCGTATCTGGAACCGTCGCAGTCAATCCTGTTTTTGGGAATGCATTTCGACACGGTACGAGCAGTGGTGTCTCTGCCTCCAGACAAGCAAGCGAGTCTTCTTCGACATGTACAGGTTATGAAGTCTTCGACAGCGATGTCCCTTCGAAGGTGTATGCGCCTTCTGGGTTTGATGGTGGCGTCGATGGAGGCAATTCCGTTTGCCCAATTTCACTCCAGGGCTCTCCAAATGCTCATTTTGAACCGTTGGGATCGATCGCAGGTTTCACTGGATTGCAGTGTCATCATCTCCCACAGGGTGCGAGAGTCTCTAGGATGGTGGTTACGTCTGGAAGTGTTATCCCTGGAAAAGTCCTTCCTCCCTCCGAGGTGGTTGGTCATAACCACCGATGCCAGCCTGACAGGCTGGGTGGGTGTCTGGAACTATCTCTGGATTCAGGGAGTATGGTCGTCGGAAGAGTCTGTCCTGCCGATCAACATCCTGGAATTGAGGGCAATTTTCCTTTGCCTCCAACACTGGACGGTCCCTATAAGCGGTCTGCCAGTCCGGGTGCAGACAGACAACGCGACGGCGGTCGCGTATATCAACCATCAAGGTGGGACAAGGAGCTCCAGGCTCATGATGGAGGTGTCTCGGATCCTGGTATGGGCCGAGGCCAGGGTGCCAGCCATCTCTGCGATTCACATTCCGGGAGTTCAGAATATCACGGCGGACTTCCTCAGTCGCGAGAAGATGGATCCCGGAGAATGGAGTCTTCATCCGGAAATTTTTGCACTGCTGTGCTCTCGTTGGGGAACTCCCCAAGTGGATTTGATGGCATCCAGGTTCAATGCCAAGTTACCGACGTTCATGTCCAGGTACAAGGACCCGAAGGCTGTGGCGGTGGATGCTCTGGTGGCCCCGTGGGACCAATTCGAGCTAATCTATGTGTTCCGCCGATATCCTTACTTCCTCTGGTGTTGCGTCGGATCAGACTGGAGAGAGTCCCGGCTATGTTGATAGCCCCAGATTGGCCAAGGAGAACGTGGTTCTCGACGCTGGTGTCGCTTCTGGCAGTGCCTCCACTTCCACTCCTTCTTCGCCCGGACCTGTTAACCCAAGGGCCCGTTCGTCACCCGGACCTGAAGTCTCTGCGTTTGACGGCGTGGCTCTTGAGACCGAAATCTTGATCCGTCAAGGTTTTTCAGCCGAAGTCATTGCCACTCTGCGAGCTGCCAGAGGTCCGGCTACTACTAGGATTTATCACAAGACTTGGGAAGCCTTCTTTTCATGGTGTTCGGGTTCTTCTAGGAACCCGAGGATTTTTTCCATTCCAATTTGTTGGCCTTTTTACAGTTCGGGCTGGACAAAGGTTTGGCAGTTAGCACTCTGAAGGGTCAGGTTTCTGCTCTGTCCTTGCTGTTTCGGAAGGCTATCGCCTCGCGTAGGGACGTACGTTCCTTTTTTCGCAGGGTTACCCGTCAGTTTCCGCCGAGGAAGGCGCTTGTGTCTCCTTGGCGGCTTAATCTTGTCTTGGAGGCTCTTCAACATGGGCCTTTTGAGCCTATGGACTCTGTTAGCCTTTCTTTGCTCTCTTGGAAGGTTGCTTTCCTAGTGGCGGTCACTTCTTTGAGAAGGGTTTCTGAGTTGGCGGCTCTTTCTTGCTCGCCTCCTTTCCTGGAATTTCACCCGGATCGCGTAGTGCTTCGCACACGGGGCGACTTTCTACTAAGGTGGTGTCACAATTTCATGTTAACCAGGATATTGTGTTGCCTTCGCTTTGTCCGGAGCCGAGGAATGCGAAGGAACGGGCCTTGCACACATTGGATTTAGTGCGGGCTTTGAAGTTCTATTTGTCTATTACTCAAAATTTTCGGAAGTCGGATTCTCTGTTTGTGATTCCAGCAGGTCGTCGACGTGGGCAACGAGCTTCCAAGGATTCTATAGCTCGTTGGATTCGGTCGGCCATTTTAGAGGCTTACCGACTTAAGGGCGAACCTTGCCCGATTAAGATTCAAGCTCACTCCACGAGGGCTGTGGGTTCATCGTGGGCCTTTCATCAAGGGGCCTCGGCAACTCAGCTCTGCCGGGCGGCGACCTGGCATTCCGTCCACACATTTACGAAATTTTATAAGGTGGACGTCAGTGCTTCCGCTGATGCGGCCTTAGGACGTAGGGTCCTGCAGGCGGCTGTAGTTTAAAGTTCTTGTGAACTTGTATTTAGCGCTAGTTGCGCAGTTATTTAAGTTGTTGGGAATCTGCCTCTGTTGGTTTTTTTGCCCACCCTTAATTTCTGGACTGCTTTGGGACGTCCCACTGGTAATGAATGTGTCTCCCTTCCTTCCATCTGCTGCTGAAATACGGATTTTGGTAAGACCTTACCTGTAAAATCCTTTTCAGCGAAGGAAGGAAGGGAGACACAGATCCCTCCCATGGCAGAAGTGTGTTGTTGTGTTTTCAGATGCGGCGTGACCCTTCTCTGATAGCGATTATCTGAGCTGAGGTCGGCGCGCTAAGGCTCTTTTCCAGCATTGCCAGCTCATCGCAGTGGTCAGGTTCAGTGAGTAGTACCTGGGACTGTGTGGTTTTTTCTGTTATATGCATAACCTGTCTACTTGTTTTTTTCTCTGAAGTTTTTCAGAAGGGGTTATGTTGCTCCGCTGGTGATATTTGCTCTTCCTTAGCTTGTGTACGGACTGGAGAGCTGAGTAGGAGGAGCCCAAGCTGGAGGGGCCGGTCAACACTCTTTTTAATCTGAGGTGTTCTATCCTGTGTGGGCTCCGCCTACCCACTGGTAATGAATGTGTCTCCCTTCCTTCCTTCGCTGAAAAGGATTTTACAGGTAAGGTCTTACCAAAATCCATATTTTACTATCGATGCTGCCTATGCCACATCAGTAGTAAAAGAATGTTAAAAATAATAATAAATTGTGATGCCTTTTTACAACAATGACCCCAGATGACGTAGCATCACGCTACGAGGTAACTCGCGCAAGGCATCACTGTGAACGGGAGTTGCCGTGAGCATCGGTAAGGAGCCGGAAGGCTGCGGGGGCGTCGGAAGGTGAGAATAGCACAATTATTTATTACAGGAATATGGTACCCAGGGCCTGAAGGACAGTCTCCTCTCCTCCAGACCCTGGGTACCATCCGCGCATGAACCGCTCACATAGCCACATGCGGAAAGTAAGCGGTTCAATGCATTCCTATGTGTGCGGAATCGCCGCGATTCCAGAAAAAGAATGAGCATGCTGCAGCATTAGCATAGCTATGCGCAATGCCATAGAATATAATAATATAATGGGTTGCGTTGTGTAAGCGTTTTCACGCTAACAATCCGCAACGTGTGCACATGGCCTAAGGTTAAAAAGTCTGACCCACTTACAAGTGATTGTAATGTTTAAATCCCAGGTGTGGTTGTTTCAGATATGGACTCTAGAGGAAGCCTGGTGACGCGAAACCAACTGGGTTACCTGCAATTGATGATCCATTTGATGGGCTAGATTTAATTCTATAATATTCAAGTGTGGGGAAGTACAACTTAATCAAGATCAACTTCCCATTATGGTCTCCTTATAAGCAGCAACTATTCAGTATAAGGCTGCAATAATGCTTTGGAGAAGGGTCACTGCAGAAGTGACAGCTGACTGATGGGGCTGAGTCAGACGAGGGGAGGCATTGCGGGATGAAGGTACCCGGCTAAAGTTAAGAGGTGAACTGGAGCAGGAGAGACACCGGCTCGTACGGATTAATGCACGAGCCAACGAGCTCCACGCCTACAGGGTGTAGTATTGCTTAGTTTGTTCTGTACCACCTTTTCGGGGTACTTGAGTTAGTGCTTGACCCGGGGAGGGTGTGTAGCGCGCGGTGTATAAAAGTTGTGCTTTCTATGGGACCATCCAAGATCTCATCGGTGTCCGAGAATCCTCCATGAGCTCTGGAGATGATGCCGGAGTGATGGCGCCTTGCTCCTTACCGCTGATGTGTGTTGGATAGAAGTGCTCGCGGTACCTGGGACTTGTTGCCTCGTGCGCTTCAGCTGTAGGAAGTGACAGACTCGAATGCAGAAACCCCAGGGGTCACCCGTGCGTTTCCCACAGCTTGTGACTGCCGCACACCGTGCTCTTGGCCCACGCTTGTCTGACTGCTGTGTGATGCGCTTTTATTACGGTACTTGCTGGTAATTTTCTTGTAGTCGTAGTCCACGAACGCTGGAAGTCAACTCTTAATCCACAAAACAGGTTCACCCTTAATAGCAAAATGTGTAAGAGAATGAGATGGCGGTCTGTGCTCCTGCCACGCGTCACACCCGTGTCACTAAATGCCTTCCACTCACTGGACCTTCGCTTTTCCTGGGAGAGGAGCAGTTCAGGTCCTGCTGCTTGACTTGGACGCCAGAACCTTCATGTTTAGGTGACCAACGTTGGGGTCCTATGTTCTGGATTGTTGTCTTGTGCTAGAGCTGGTAACCAGCAGCTTCCTGACGTTCCAGAATTACGGATGATGTTTTAACGAAAGTTCATTGGTGCTGCTGGTTTTACTGGATTAGATATACTGGAGTCCACAGGTGTGATCCCAGCATCGATGTCCTGTAGAACAGCGCTCTCCTGTCACCATGTGATGGATAAAGAATTGCTCCACACTCCTTAATGACTGAATGTTAGTGCTTCATTCAATCTCATTGTCCCTGGTCTGTAACATCCGTCCCCTCAGAGAAGGGGAAGACAGAAGCCCCCGGAGGTGGATGTGGGGTGCACATACTTTCCCCATATTAATGTCTATGGATGTAGATGAGGGCAGAGAAGCCCCCGGAGGTGGATGTGGGGCGCACATACTTTCTCTATATTAATGTCTATGGATGTAGATGAGGACAGAGAAGCCCCCGGAGGAGGATGTGGGGCGCACATACTTTCTCCATATTAATGTCTATGGATGTAGATGGGGACAAAGAAGCCCCCAGAGGAGGATGTGGGGCGCACATACTTTCTCAACATTAATGTCTATGGATGTAGATGAGGACAGAGAAGCCCCGGAGGAGGATGTGGGGGGCACATACTTTCCCCATATTAATGTCTATGGATGTAGATGATGACAGAGAAGCCCCCGGAGGTGGATGTGGGGGGCACATACTTTCTCCATATTAATGTCTATGGATGTAGATGATGACAGAGAAGCCCCCGGAGGTGGATGTGGGGGGCACATACTTTCTCCATATTAATGTCTATGGATGTAGATGAGGACAGAGAAGCCCCCGGAGGAGGATGTGGGGGGCACATACGTTCTCCATATTAATGTCTATGGATGTAGATGAGGACAGAGAAGCCCCGGAGGTGGATGTGGGGCGCACATACTTTCCCCATATTAATGTCTATGGATGTAGATGAGGACAGAGAAGCCCCCGGAGGTGGATGTGGGGGGCACATACATTCTCCATATTAATGTCTATGGATGTAGATGAGGACAGAGAAGCCCCTGGAGGTGGATGTGGGGCGCACATACTTTCCCCATATTAATGTCTATGGATGTAGATGATGACAGAGAAGCCCCCGGAGGTGGATGTGGGGGGCACATACTTTCTCCATATTAATGTCTATGGATGTAGATGAGGACAGAGAAGCCCCCGGAGGAGGATGTGGGGGGCACATACTTTCTCCATATTAATGTCTATGGATATAGATGAGGACAGAGAAGCCCCCGGAGGTGGATGTGGGGGGCACATACTTTCTCCATATTAATGTCTATGGATGTAGAGGAGGACAGAGAAGCCCCCGGAGGAGGATGTGGGGGGCACATACGTTCTCCATATTAATGTCTATGGATGTAGATGAGGACAGAGAAGCCCCCGGAGGTGGATGTGGGGCGCACATACTTTCCCCATATTAATGTCTATGGATGTAGATGATGACAGAGAAGCCTCCGGAGTGGATGTGGGGGGCACATACTTTCTCCATATTAATGTCTATGGATGTAGATGAGGACAGAGAAGCCCCTGGAGGAGGATGTGGGGGGCACATACTTTCTCCATATTAATGTCTATGGATGTAGATGATGACAAAGAAGCCCCCGGAGGTGGATGTGGGGGGCACATACTTTCTCCATATTAATGTCTATGGATGTAGATGAGGACAGAGAAGCCCCCAGAGGTGGATGTGGGGCGCACATACTTTCCCCATATTAATGTCTATGGATGTAGATGAGGATAGAGAAGCCCCCGGAGGAGGATGTGGGGGGCACATACGTTCTCCATATTAATGTCTATGGATGTAGATGAGGACAGAGAAGCCCCCGGAGGTGGATGTGGGGCGCACATACTTTCCCATATTAATGTCTATGGATGTAGATGGGGACAGAGAAGCCCCCGGAGGTGGATGTGGGGGGCACATACTTTCTCCATATTAATGTCTATGGATGTAGATGAGGACAGAGAAGCCCCCGGAGGTGGATGTGGGGCGCACATACTTTCCCCATATTAATGTCTATGGATGTAGATGAGGACAGAGAAGCCTCCGGAGGTGGATGTGGGGGGCACATACTTTCTCCATATTAATGTCTATGGATGTAGATGAGGACAGAGAAGCCCCCGGAGGAGGATGTGGGGGGCACATACTTTCCCCATATTAATGTCTATGGATGTAGATGAGGACAGAGAAGCCCCCGGAGGTGGATGTGGGGCGCACATACTTTCCCCATATTAATGTCTATGGATGTAGATGAGGACAGAGAAGCCCCGGAGGAGGATGTGGGGGGCACATACTTCTCCATATTAATGTCTATGGATGTAGATGAGGACAGAGAAGCCCCCAGAGGAGGATGTGGGGGGCACATACTTTCTCCATATTAATGTCTATGGATGTAGATGAGGACAGAGAAGCCCCCGGAGGTGGATGTGGGGGGCACATACTTTCTCCATATTAATGTCTATGGATGTAGATGGGGACAGAGAAGCCCACGGAGGTGGATGTGGGGGGCACATACGTTCTCCATATTAATGTCTATGGATGTAGATGAGGACAGAGAAGCCCCGGAGGAGGATGTGGGGGGCACATACTTTCTCCATATTAATGTCTATGGATGTAGATGAGGACATAGAAGCCCCCGGAGGTGGATGTGGGGGGGCACATACTTTCTCCATATTAATGTCTATGGATGTAGATGAGGACAGAGAAGCCCCCGGAGGTGGATGTTGGGGGCACATACTTTCTCCATATTAATGTCTATGGATGTAGATGAGGACAGAGAAGCCCCCGGAGGTGGATGTGGGGCGCACATACTTTCCCCATATTAATGTCTATGGATGCAGATGAGGACAGAGAAGCCCCGGAGGTGGATGTGGGGCGCACATACTTTCCCCATATTAATGTCTATGGATGTAGATGAGGACAGAGAAGCCCCCGGAGGTGGATGTGGGGCGCACATACTTTCTCCATATTAATGTCTATGGATGTAGATGAGGACAGAGAAGCTCCCGGAGGTGGATGTGGGGGCACATACTTTCTCCATATTAATGTCTATGGATGTAGATGAGGATAGAGAAGCCCCCGGAGGTGGATGTGGGGGGCACATACTTTCCCCATATTAATGTCTATGGATGTAGATGGGGACAGAGAAGCCCCCAGAGGAGGATGTGGGGCGCACATACTTTCTCACCATTAATGTCTATGGATGTAGATGAGGACAGAGAAGCCCCCGGAGGAGGATGTGGGGGCACATACTTTCCCCATATTAATGTCTATGGATGTAGATGATGACAGAGAAGCCCCCGGAGGTGGATGTGGGGGGCACATACTTTCTCCATATTAATGTCTATGGATGTAGATGAGACAGAGAAGCCCCCGGAGGTGGATGTGGGGGCACATACTTTCTCCATATTAATGTCTATGGATGTAGATGAGGACAGAGAAGCCCCCGGAGGAGGATGTGGGGCGCACATACTTTCCCCATATTAATGTCTATGGATGTAGATGAGGACAGAGAAGCCCCGGAGGTGGATGTGGGGCGCACATACTTTCCCCATATTAATGTCTATGGATGTAGATGAGGACAGAGAAGCCCCGGAGGTGGATGTGGGGGGCACATACGTTCTCCATATTAATGTCTATGGATGTAGATGAGGACAGAGAAGCCCCTGGAGGTGGATGTGGGGCGCACATACTTTCCCCATATAATGTCTATGGATGTAGATGATGACAGAGAAGCCCCCGGAGGAGGATGTGGGGGGCACATACGTTCTCCATATTAATGTCTATGGATGTAGATGAGGACAGAGAAGCCCCCGGAGGAGGATGTGGGGGGCACATACTTTCTCCATATTAATGTCTATGGATGTAGATGAGGACAGAGAAGCCCCGGAGGTGGATGTGGGGGGCACATACTTTCTCCATATTAATGTCTATGGATGTAGATGGGGACAGAGAAGCCCGCGGAGGTGGATGTGGGGGGCACATACGTTCTCCATATTAATGTCTATGGATGTAGATGAGGACAGAGAATCCCCCGGAGGGATGTGGGGGACAACTTCCCCATATTAATGTCTTGGAGTAGATGACAGAGAAGCCCCGGAGGTGGATGGGGGGCACATACTTTCTCCATTAATGATTGATGTAGATGAGACAGAGAACCCCGGAGGAGGTGTGGGGGGCACATATTTCCATATTAATGTCTATGGATGTAGTGAGGACAGAGAAGCCCCCGGAGTGGGTGGGGAATATTGTCTATATTATGATTGAGAGAAAGATCCAGGAGGTGATGGGGCACAATCCCCGTGGTAAGTTGGGGGGCACAATTCCCCCAGATTAGGTCTATGTGTAGATAGACAGAAGCCCGGTGGATGTGGGGGCAAATTTCCCCATAAGTTATGGGGAATGCACAGAGAATCCCTGGGGTGGGGCAATAGCCCCGATATTTATGGGTGGAATAGTCCAATAACCCCCGAGGTGATGTGGGGGGCAAATTCCCATATATGATGATGATGACAGAGCCCGGAGTGGGGCAAATTCCTAGTTGGATGTGTGGACAAAACCCCGGGGGATTGGGGCAAACTCCTATAATTTAGTAGAGCAAGAGCCCGGAGTGGGGGCCATATCCATATAATGCATGGATAGGGACCCCGAGGGATGTGGGACTCCAATATTGTAAAGAAAAGCCGAGGAGTGGGGACTCTCCTAAGTCTTGGAATAGCAAAACCGGGATGTGGGGCAAACTTCCATATTTATGATTAAGGAGAGAGCCGGGGGTTGGGCACATATTCTATTAGTCTGATTAGATGACAGAGACCCAGGTGGTGTGGGCACAATTCCCATTAATGTCTATGATGTAGGAGGACAAGAAGCCCGGGGGGCACATACTTTCATATAATGTCTATGGATGTAGATGAGGACGAGAAGCCGGAGGGGTGTGGGGGGACATACTTCCCATATTAAGTTATGGATGTAGAGAGGACAAGAGCCCCCGGGTGGGGACATACTTCCCATATTTGTCTATGGATGTAGTGAGGACAGAGAGCCCCGAGGTGTGGGGCCCTATTTCCTATTATGTATGGATGAGAGAGCCGAGATGGGAGTGCATTCATTTAGCAAAAGCAGGATGTGGGAATCCATATGATGGGAAACTAAAGCGGGGAGGGGGCCATCTCTTATGCATGATATCAAAGCCGGAGGAGTGGGGGGGACCTTATTATGCTAGTTTGAAACGGATGGAGGAGGAGCCATTGATGAGAATATTATTAAGCAGGAGCGGAGGAGGGGGCATGGGGGGCATATTATGTATGTAATGACAAGAAGCCGGTGGATGGGGGACTCCATATTTTGGATGTAGAAGGCAGAGAAGCCGGAGGATGGGGGCATACTTTCAATTAAGTTGGATTAGATGAGGACAGAGAACCCCGGAGGGGGGGCAAACTCCATATAATGTCATGATTAGTGCAGAGAAGGAGGAGCGGGGATTGGAATCTTATTAATGTAGGACAGAGGAGGGCACATCTTTAATGTTATGAGATGAGAAGAGAAGCCCCGGAGGGTGGGATATTCCATATGTCTATGTGTAGAGACAGAGCCCGGGGGGGGGCAATACTTTCCCATTTAGGATGTAGATGAGGACAAGAAGCCCGAGGTGATGTGGGGCACCATATTATTCTTTAGTTAGAGGACCGGAGGTGGAGTGGGGGCCCCCAATTAATGTTGGATGTTCAGAAGCCGAGTGATGTGGGGCACAACTCCAATAATGTTGGAGAGATACGCACGAGTGATGGGGATATCATAAGCAGGTGTGATGGACAAAGCCGAGGTGGATGTGGGAACTCCCAATTATGTGGATTATGACAGAAAGCCGGAGAGATGGGCACATACTCCCATAAGTATGGGGGCCAACTTTCCCATATTAATGTTGGATGTAGATGAGACAGAGAAGCCCCGAGGTGGGGCACATACTTTCTCCATAGTATAGGCGGTGTAGAGGCGTGCCGGGGTGATGTGGGGCGCACATTCGTTTCTGCCCTTATTAATCTTGAAGCTGAGAGCTTGGACTGGACGAGGTGGTGTGGCGGGAGTACTTCGAAAATGTCTTGAAGTATGAGGCAGACTGGGCCCGGGTGATGCTGGGTGGCCCGTTCTTTGCCGTTTATGTTATATGTAGAATTAAGAAAAGCCGGAGGCTGGTAGGGGGCGGCACATACTTCATTTAGACTGCAAGTGCAGTAGATAGATGTGCCCGCAGAATGCTCCGGATGTATGGAGCACCAACTCCCCTATACATCTATTCGATGTTTAGCTTGCAGAATGCCCGCTTTCACGTGATTTGAGCATCACTTGAAAAGTGATTGACAGGTTGGTCACACTGTCACCATAGGCTGATAAGTGTCACCAACTTTTTGCTGCCAATGCAGCATCAATAGTAAAAGATAGAAAGATAAAAATAATAAAAAATATGGATATTCTCACCCTCTGTCGGCCCCCGGAGTCCTCCCGCTCCTCAGCGACGCTCCCGGCACGGTCAATCGACCGCTACGTCATCTGGGGTGATTATTGCAATGCATCCCTGGGAACGGAACTTGCCGGCAGCGTCGCTGAGGAGTGGGAGGACTCCGGGGGCCGACAGAGGGTGAGAATATCCATGTCTCCTCTCCTTCCTCCAGACCCTGGGTGCCATCCGCACATGAAGCGCTCACTTCACACATGGTGGACATAGCCACATGCGGAAAGTGAGCGTTTCAATGCAATTCTATGGCAGCGGAATCACCGCGATTACACAAAATAATGAACATGCTGCGGATTCTACCGTGATGCGATTACGCTCCGGAAAATAGGCAGCATGGGCAATGCGTAATCCTATAGGATTGCATGGGATGCGTTTGCTACGCGTTTTATAAGCATTTACGCCGCGGAAAAACGCAACGTGGGCACACAGCTTAAAGATGAACTAATATTAATGCTGGTCTCACCTTACAGTAAAAGTAGCGGCTCACGGCCTCCTGGGACCAGGGCTCCTGGTAGAAGTCGGCTCGCCTCTCATGCTCCGGGTTCCCCACCACATCTGTCATAATCTAGAGAAAATGGAAGATCTGTTACTGAGTCCACTGTAATGGGGGAAGCAATGATGATGCAGATTGTGCCATACACCAGGGGCAGACATATTGGTGCAACCTGTGCAGCCGTACAAGGGCCCAAGAGGTGAGGGGGCCACATCCACCTCCCAAGCAGCGAGAACCTTCTTTCCTAGACCTAGAAAGAGCTGATGAACTATTGGACTGTGTCCATCACGGCCATACACAAGAGGGTTATGTTATCTGGACTGTCCAGCTCTCTGCAGACAGAGGATCCTGCAGATTTAATTTAAAAGCCAAGTCCTTTTGTTCCAGGGGGAGATAAGCTGCTATCAGAGGAATCTGTAAAGGACTGAAGGGTCTGACTTCAATCTTAACTACACATGAACACAAGGTTCTTTATGGGAGGGGAAGGTGGAGAGTTCATTGTAGTGACCAGAGATAAAGCCAGGGATGGTTCCAAGAACAGCCATAGGTCACCTTACCTTCAGGTCTCTGCTCTGGGACAACAGCCAGTCCTGGATATATCCCTTTGGATCTCTAGAGAAGTTCAGCATGAAGTCTCGTTGTATCTTCAGTTGGTTTATTGACTCAATTGTCTCATGGATCTAGAACAGAAATAACTTCTCAGTGTAGGTCCAGCTCAGTGGTGACCCCATATATCACTAAATTTAACAAGATAATGTATAGAGGGATACTGAAGGTAAAAATGGCGCACAACCTCCAGATGTTTCCTATATGCACCTTAGGGATAAAGAGACGAGCACTCACAGAGAGCACCACCCAACCCCAAGATACATATAAGCACAGGTAACCAGACCCTAGATACAGCGCTGAGGATTCCTTACCTGGCAGCTTGGCACCCTACAGTGTATGACAATGTTGCCCCTGCTCAATGATGACTGACCTAAATACTACAGAAATGAACTGGCTTGCAAAAGTTCTCCCCCTTTGCATTGTTCAAGTTTTGCTACCTCACAACCTGGAAGTTCACTTTTTTTTAGGGTTCCCATCAGTTCATGTAAAGGACATGCCTACAACTGTGAACATTTGTTT
The DNA here is from genome assembly GCA_033576555.1 of Oophaga sylvatica. Lineage (NCBI taxonomy): Eukaryota > Metazoa > Chordata > Amphibia > Anura > Dendrobatidae > Oophaga > Oophaga sylvatica. The sequence goes on from JARQOD010001238.1 coordinate 42,093, forward strand.
TTCTTTTTTGTGAAGCAAATAACATAGGACAAAATAACTGAAAACTTCCTTGCACCCCTCTAAAGTCAGTACTTTGTGGAGCCTCCTTTTGCAACAGTTACAGCTGCAAGTAGCTTTGGATAAGTCTCTATGAGCTTTCCACAGCTTTTAGCCATTCTTCAAGGCAAAACTGCTCCAGCTCCTTCAGGTTAGATGGTTTCCTCTGGTGAACAGAAATCTTCATGTCTGACCACATATTCTTCATTGGATTAAGGTCTGGGCTGTGACTCGTCCACTCCAGAACATTCACACATTTCCCCTTACACCATTCGAGTGTTGCTTTACCAGTATGCTTTGGGTCATTGTCTTGTTGGAAGGTGATCCTCCGTCCCAGCCTCAAATCACTGACCGATTGAAACAGGTTTTGCTCAAGAATATCCCTGTATTTTGGACAATGAATCTTCCACTGGACTCTGACTATTTTTCCTGTCCCTGCTGCTGAAAAACATTCCCACAGTATGATGCTGCCACCATGTTTCACTGTGGGGATGGTGTTCTTGGGATGATGAGATGTGTTGGCTTGGTGCTAGACATAGCGTTTACCTGGGTGGCCAAAAAGTTCAATTTTGGTCTCATTTGACCACAGCACCTTCCTTCATACATTTGGGGAGTCTACAACATGTTTTTTGGCAAACTTAAAACGAGCCTGACAACTTTTGTGTATAAGTAAAGGCTTTTTTCTGCACACTCTTCCATAAAGGCCACCTCTATGGAGTGTACGGCTTATTGTGGCCGTATGGACAGATAATCCAGTCTCTGCTTGGGAACTCTGTAGCTCCTTCAGGGTTACCTTTTCATCACTGTGCTGCCTCTCTGATTAATGCCCTCCTTGCCGGGGTTGAGAGTTTTGGTGGGCAGCCTCTATCTTGGCAGGTTTGTTGTGGTACCATGTTCTTTCCATTTGATGATTATGGCTTTGGTGCTCCGGGTTCATCAGAGATTGGGATATTTTTTATAACCCAACCCTGACTTGTACTTCTCAACAACTTTGTCCTTGACTTGTCTGGAGATCTCCTCGGTCTTCATGGTGGTGTTTGGAGAGCTCATTGGTCTTCATGGTGGTGTTTGGAGTGCTCCTTGGTCTTCATGGTGGTGTTTGGAGATCTCCTCGGTCTTCATGGTGGTGTTTGGAGATCTCCTCGGTCTTCATGGTGGTGTTTGGAGATCTCCTCGGTCTTCATGGTGGTGTTTGGAGATCTCCTCGGTCTTCATGGTGGTGTTTGGAGATCTCCTCGGTCTTCATGGTGGTGTTTGGAGATCTCCTCGGTCTTCATGGTGGTGTTTGGAGCTCTCCTCTGTCTTCATGGTGGTATTTGGAGATCTCCTCGGTCTTCATGGTGGTGTTTGGAGATCTCCTCGGTCTTCATGGTGGTGTTTGGAGATCTCCTCAGTCTTCATGGTGGTGTTTGGAGATCTCATCGGTCTTCATGGTGGTGTTTGGAGATCTCCTCGGTCTTCATGGTGGTTTTTGGAGATCTCCTCGGTCTTCATGGTGATGTTTGGAGATCTCCTCGGTCTTCATGGTGATGTTTGGCGATCTCCTCGGTCTTCATGGTGATGTTTGGAGATCTCCTTGGTCTTCATGGTGTGGTCTGATTAGCGGTGCCTCTTGTTAATGGTGTTGCAGCCTCTGTGGCCTTTCAGAAAAGGTAAATTTATATACTGACAGACATGTGACACTTAGATTACACACGGAGGGACGTCTTGTCACTAAGCATGTGACTTATGAAGGTGAGTGCTTGCACAAGAAGGGGGGGAATACATATGCACATGCCAATTTTTTGTTATTTGATCCCATAAATTTAAAATTTGCAGAGATTTTTCTCACTTCACCAACTTGGACTATTTAGTGCTGATTCATCACACACAAATTGGATCACAAAAATATTTACACACAGGTCGTAATGTAACAAAATATGTAAAAAGCCATGGGGGGGTGAATACTTTCACAAGCCACTGTAATATTAAACTTAGCACTCCAATGGGATATTAGAGTTCTAGATGATATCTTAGAAATATGTCATTATTGTTCTCCACCATGGTGCTGCTCCGCTACGTGTGGTGGTGGAACGCATGCTGCACTTTGTATTGGGTTTGGCCGTGCAGCTTTTTCCGTTCGGGACGTGATGGCCATATGTGCTGACATCACCTACAATGTTATCTTCCTCGCAGATATGCTCAGTGTGGTGGAATGCATGCAGCAATAAAAGCCATCACTCTCGGCCCCAATACAAGGAGGGTGCGATATGGAGGCGCGCATCCCAAACCATGGACATCATGCCTTTGCAGAGTGGACTGGTGTTTTGCAGTTTTGGATGATCCTCATTTCCCCGTATGAAACTCGATTACTCTGAGGGGAAACGCACTGGAAAAGTGGGTAGATTATCCATGTCCTACTGCTATGGATGGATATATGACCAGTGGGACCACAGGTCCTTAAGGTTCTTCCAGCATCCCATAGAGACTTCTTAGATCCCCTAGTAGAGGAGTGAGGGGTCTTCTATTGATGTGCCTTTCTATATCTAATACCCTATTGAAGAAGTCATACGTTTAATATTGATTCTGTGAGTATATAGTCATCATTGATCGGGGGCGACATGGTCGTCCTTTGTAGGGCATCCTCAGCGCTGTATCTAGTGCCTGCTGTCCCAAGAACTTGTATCTTGTGGTTGGGTGGTCAAGTCTCTGGCCCTATGGCCCATACAGGAAACATCAGATGGTTGTAGGACAAGTTTTACCTCCAATATCCCTCTATGATCGTGTTCTTATTACTTGTGTAGAGGAACGCAATTGAGCGTTATTAGTATTCTTGATAAACTTGTTTTTTTTTTTTTTTTTTTCTAATTCTATGTTCCTAAAATCAGGCCCGATCCCTAATTTTAGAGTGGTTTCCTTTTTTCCAATACCATTATGTACGGCCAAACACATTGTCATTGGTCTTTTACAACTGCAGCATAAACAGCGAGTGACGCTGACCACCGGCCAAGGCCGTGTCTATCTGTGCATATTTCACGAAATTGCCAGCAGCTTTTCTGTTGGATGAAGGAGCAATGAGTGAGCAGAAGACCTTTCATCATCATCATCTGATGTCTATGATGTCTGTCGGGGGCAGCATGATGGCGGCACATATATGGACGCCGCATGCCTTATGTTAACTATCGGCTGTTGTGTAACCCCGAGGTATAGTGGTGGGGGCTGGCTACTGATCTTTTAGGACACTTGTTTTGTGACCAGAATGTCTGAATAGTCCTGTACATAACTGTTTCACTTTCAAGATCGTGCAACTGGCTCCATCAGTGACGTCTCAGAACCTTAGTGATGCAGACACTGTCTACCCGCCTCCCATGTCACCTTGTTGTCCAGGGCGGAGATCTCTTGCTGGTTGGCCGTCGATAGGAGAAAGCTGCTCATCTGACCCTTAAGCGGATCTTCCACTTCCACATCAATGTCGTAGCAGGCCGTCTTCTTTTGGTCTGTGGGGTCCACACTGTGGAGACATCCAAGCAGTTCATCGGATGTTAAGAATCTGGAGGGCACAGTGACCGGATAACGCCTTCACTCTTTCCACAGCTCTCTGCTTCACAAGGTTTTATGAGGTCATACAATGCGCCATAATGGCGTCCTGAAATCAGGCCTACGGAACGGTGGATACAGAAATGTGAAACATAGTGTAAGTATTCACCCCCATATATGAGGCGCAGGCCTGAACACAGATGCCTCCGCTTCTACTGACCACTCCTGAGATGTTTCTACCACGTGACTGGGGTCATCACCAGGCTGAGCACACTATGGAGAGGCCCACGTGTGTGAGTGGGTCAGTGGGTGAGCGCACGTTTCCAATCCCAGCTTCTGTTACACTGAATTTTACACTATGGCGTAGCACTCCTCCCTTTATTCCCTACATGAATTTATAGGGGTTCCCACAGAAGACAGTGGTAAAAACAATGCCATGAGACAAGGAAGCGTCTACAGATCCCACGTAAGGATCTGGAAGAGATAGAAAACATTCTGTCAGGTCTGGACGTACGCAGCGGCCTACAACCGGCAGGTTTGGAAGAGCACAGTGGCCTTCTTCGTTCTTAGCCAAAAAGTCCTGAACCAGCAGATCTCTTCAAACATCTGGTCTGTCCACTACTCAGTTCCTGGATTAAGAACCAGATGGTCAGTCAAAGAGCCACAGAAAGGGAAGCACTTTCTAAAAAAGATGGCCGCCTCTCTGCAAACCAACAACTTGGAGCTAAAGACCATGAGTTCCAGCTGGAATTAATAACTTGAGGTCATTAGTGAAGATGCTGGATAGTGTGGACTGTACAGGGGCGAGCAGATGAGAGAGGGACTGGCGGTCTTTAGTTGGAGGCCCATGGGGGGACCTGGAGTTGTACCTGATGATGTGGTTGATAACGATAGGGTCTGGGGGCAGCAGCAGGTTGGTGAGCCTCTGTGGGATCTCTGAAAACTTTAACCGAGGGCAATCAAATATCTATGAAATGAGAGAAAATACCCCAATAAATGAGATGAGCAAAAATGTATCCAGAACACGCAATGGCAAAACCGGACCCCCTCTACATAGAGTGGCTATAAAAAGTCTGCACACCCCTGGTTAAATGCCAGGTTTTTGTCACATAAAATCCTACCAAGAAAATTCATTTCAGAAGATTTTCCACCTTTAAAGTCGTCCATAATCTGTACTAATCCACTGGGAAATAAGCTGAGACTGGCGTCAGCCCCAGCACAACTCTCGTTATTAAGGTTTAGGGGGCTCTAGCTAATGTCACTGGTGCGCCAGTTTAAGCCACTTCTCCATGGTGGATCCAATGCCTTGTGTCCTTCTCCTGACAACTTTCCACAGTTAGACCCTTTGTTGCATTGTCAGATGTTACGGATCGAGGCTTCTGCTGTAAAATGCAAGAAAAATGTCAGCAATAGTGGAAAACGTTCTGAAATGATTCTTCTTGGTAAGATTGGTTGATATGACAAATAACTGGTATTTTAGCAAGGGTGTGTAGAATTTTTATATCCGTTCTAACTACATGCTGACCAGAGCCGTGGGCACTGGATTGCAGCAGAAGCGGGAAATGTTGAGGACATGTTCACACCTGCTGGAAATACTTGTCCCGCTGATGTACTCCTTGTCGTGGCAGTCCTGGAGCTTGTTGGTCTTTATATACTGCCACAGAGCCTGGATGATGACCGCCCGTGTCTGCGTGTGGATCCCTAGTAGACGAGCAAGACGGGGGTCCAGCTTAAACTGAGGAGGCTGCAGGGACAAATAAAGTGAGGTCAGCAGCTAAGGCCCCGGCCCCATAAGTCTGGACTTAGAGTCCTTTCACCAATTTTTTCATGCTGAAGAGAACATAGGAGGTAATAGTGGCTGCAGAGCAGAATAAACTTTTTTTTATTTCACCTCTCCATTCCAGAGATACTGGAAATCAAAGTATTTCACCTCTTAAAAGTTAATTTTCGTTAAGGCATAGTGGGTGTTATCTTGACAGTTTTCACGGGAGCATGGATGACTTGTATGTTGCTGACCAAACATAAGAAGGCACAAACTGTCAGGGAAAGAAGAGCCCTCCCCCAGCAGAGTGCAAAGATGTAAGGACACCGCTCTGCTCTCACCTCCTGCAGCAGTCAGGGTGGGGAGGGGCAGAACAGCTGAGCTTTGCTGCGTCACATTACAAATGCTTCTATCAGCTCTCCTCCTCTGCTGTACTGCCCCTCCCCCGCACTGTCCAGGGATGTCTCAGAATCACACTTATGTCATCTTGTACTCGCGCCGCAGTGAGATCAGACTGTGAGGTCCCACACAGGAGTAACTGGCCTGTTCTGGGCTCCTCCTGTGTGACATATAACGACAGCTCTGAAATCACTGCAGACCCAGGAAAAGCATTCAGAAACCCGCTCTAAGCTATTGTGAGCTTGTGTTCTTTTTCTGATCTCTTGGTACCTGTTAATGATTGGTCAAAATCATACCGGTGGAAAACGTACATGGCCCGAAGAAAACTGTCCAGTAACACCCACTTGGCCTTATTGACAATTCATTAGGGGCAAATTATTCTGCTCTGCAGCCACTGTAAGACCACGTTCACACATTCATTATTTGGTCAGTATTTGTAGCCAAAACCAGCAGTGGGTGATAAATACAGCAGTGGTGACCGGTCTCTATTAGACTTTTCCTCTGATTGTTCCTCTCCTGATTTTGGCTTAGAAATACTGAATGTGTGAACGTGGCCTTACACCCTGCGTCCAGTTCAATATGAAAATTTTGATGAAAGTTCATCATTAGATATGCACATACCCATTTGCAAAAGTTTTGGCACCCACTGAAATTCACGTCAATATAGAACTGTGTGAAGGAGTGATACAGATGGAGTAGAGTTAGTGAGGATCACCTGGTAATCCAGCATCAGTAGTAGGGTGCATCGCACGCTAACATCTCCTGGCCGCTTCACCTGGAATCCATCTGTCTCTTGTGTGCTCGGAGTCCTGTGCCACTGAGAAGAGGAGATGATAAGCTCAGAGCTGATTAAATGCAGAAGAACCTTCCCAATTATTGGTTATATGGGTAAAATAAAAAACATTAATTTGAAAGCAAAACAACCCAAAGTAGTAGAGCCTCTCATCTCATGTCTGAGGTGGCAGTGCCCTTCCGTTTATGCCCAGAGTAGAAATGTCTCTCACTTGATATCCAAAGACGTGACGCCTCTAAATTCATACCCCGAGCAGTAGTGCCCTTCCTTCTATACGTGGCATCTCCATACTGACAGAGGTAGTGCTCCTCACCACATACCCATAGGGAGATAGTGTTGCTCAACTCATACCCAAAGTGTTAGTGCCTCTCAACCTATATCTGTGGTGCCTCTCAAAACATGTTCATCAGAGGGCCCTGCAACCTCAAATGTTACCCAGAGCTGGGTAGTTTTAGCATGAGTTGAGAGAGATGCTCCTCAATATGCCTCCCACATTCTAGATCAAGATATAGATCATCAGACGCACCTCCACCAGATGATTATCTGGCCCATATAGATCTTTGTCCAACTCAATGACCAAACTCTTGAAGAATGAGGAGAACTTCCGTTTCATCTTACTGGGCTAACAATAGAAAAAGACAGTGGTTGAGAAAAACAATGATAAATGCGCCAAATTCGACATCACCATGTGCCAAAAACATCGCACCTGCCATGAGCCACATTTATTATTCATTTTCCATACTTCTTCTGGCACACTGAAAAAAGGTTGTTTTCATAGAGGAAAGTGGGAGTGGTGAAAAATATGACATGCCTCCCGTCTCTGTCCCCTTCCAGATCACTCAGCTTCCTCCAGTCTCCTTTGTCCCCTTCTAGAGTTCTCTGCACCCTCTTTTCTTTCATCTTCCAGAATCCTCTGCCCCTTTGATTCTGCTCTGTTGCCTTCTAGATTCCTTTGCTCCCCTTCAGTCTCCACTGTCCCTTCCCTATTCCTCCAACCCCCTCCAATCTCCTGACCTCTTCTAGATTCCTTTGCGCCCTCCAGTGTTTGAACCCTTCCTGATCCTTCTCCCCATCAGTCTCCTCTGTATCCTTCCAGATCCCTCTGCTTACCTCCAGTCTCCTCTGTCCCCTTCTAGATTTCTTTGCCCCCTCCATATTCCTCTGCCCCCTTCCAGATCCCTCTGCCCCACTCCAGTCTCCTCTGTCATCTTCCAGCTCCTTCTGCCCCCCTCCAGTGTCCTCGGTCCCCTTGCAGATTCCTTTTGCCTCCACCAGTCTCCTCTGTCCCCTTTCAGATCCATCTGCACCATTCCAGTCTTCTGTGTCCCCATCCAGATCCCTTTACCTCCCCTCCAGTCTCTTGTCCCTTTCTATATCTCTGTCCTCTTCCAGACTCCTTTGCTATCCTCCAGTCTCCTCTGTCCCTTTTTAGATTTCTATTTCCCTCTAGTCTCATCTGTACCTTTCTGGATTCTTCTGCCCCCTTGTTTCTTCTTTCCCCTTCCAGATATCTCTGCCCCTCCCACTCTCCTCTGTCCCCTTCCATATTCCCCTGCCCTCTCTAGTCTCCCGATTATTTCCAGATTCTTTTGCTCCCTTCCAGTCTCTTCTATCCATTTACAGATTGTTATGCTCCCCTCCAGTCTCCTCCATCCCCTCTAGTCACCTCCTTCTCTTTCTAGTTTTTTTTTACCCCCTCTAGTCCTCTCTGTCCCCTTCCAGATTCCTTCCTCTCTACATATTCCTTTGCCCCTTCAAGATTCCTCTGCCCCACTCCAATTTCCTCTGCTCTCTTCCAGATCCTTCTGTCCCTTCCCAGTATGCTCTGTCCCCCTTCAAATCCATCTGCCCCAATCCAGTCTCCTCTGTCTCAATTCAAATCCATCTGCCCCATTCCAGTCTCCTCTGTTCTAATCCATATTCTTCTGCCCCCTGTGGTCTCCTCTGTCACATTCCAGATCCCTCTGCCCCTGATCTCCTCTGTTCCCTTCCAAATACAGCTGTCCCTTCCAATCTCTGTCTGCTTCCAGATTCCTTTTTCCTCTCCAATCTCTTCTGTCCCATTAAAGATTCCTTTGCCCCTCCAGTCTCCTCTGTCCCCTTCTAGATTCCTCTGCCCCTGCAGTCTCTTCTGCATCCTCCCAGATCCATCTGTGCCATTCAGTCTCCTCTGTCCCCTTCCAGATTCCTAGGACCCTCTCCAGTCTCCTCTGTTATCTTCCAGATCTCTCTGCCCCCCCACTGACCTCTGTCCTCTTCCAGTCTCCTATGTCCCCTTCCAGATCTTTCTTCCCTCTTCAGTCTCCTCTGTTTTCTTCCAGATCCTTCTGCCCCCTCCAATCTCCTATGACCCGTTCTAGATTTCTTTGCCTCCTACAGTCTCCTGTGTCCCCTTCCAGATTCCTTTGATCCTCTTCCAGTCTCCATTGTCCTCTTCCAGTTCCCTTTGCCCCTCCTGTCTTTTCTGTTACCTTCCAGATTCCCTAGACCCCATCAAGTCCCTCTGTTTCCTTCCAGATCCCTCTGCCCACTCTAATCTGCTCTGTCCCCTTCCAGATTCCACTGCCACCATCCTGTATCCTCTGTTCCATTCCATATTCCTTAGACTCCTTCAGTCTCCTCTGTCTTGTTTCACATCCCTTGGTCTCTATCCAGTCTCCTCTGTGCCCTTCCAGATTGCTTTGTCCCCCCACCCACGTCCCCTCTGTTTCCTTTTAGCTCTCTCTGTCCAGTCTTCCCTGTCCCATTGAAGATCCCCCTGCTCCCTTCTGTCTCTTTCAGATTCATTTGCCCTCTCCGGTCTCCTCTGTTTCCTTCTAGATCCATTTGCTCCACTCCAATCTCCTCTGTCCCCTTCCAGTTAACTTAACACCTCTTCAGTGTCCTCTTTCGTCTTTTAGATCCCTCTGCTCACTCGTTTTCTCTGTTCCCTTCCAGATTCCTTTGTCCCCTTCGGACTCATTTGTGCCTTCCAGATCATTATGCCTCCCTCCAATCTCCTCTGTTCTTTTCAATATCATTTGATTTCCTTGCAGATCACTCTGCCCCCACCAGTCTCCTCTTTTCTCTTCCAGATTTCTTTTCCCCCTTTCCAGACTCATCTGTCCCCTTCCAGATTCCTCTGCTCCCTCCAGTTTTCTCTGTTCCCTTGCAGATTCCTTTGTCCCCTTCAGTCTCCTGTATCCATTTTACAGATTGTTATGCTCCCCTCCAGTCTCCTCCGTCCCCTCTAGTCACCTCCTCTTTCTAGATTTTTTTTACCCCTCTAGTCCTCTCTGTCCTCTTCCAGATTCCTTCCCCCCTACATATTCCTCTGCCCCTTCCAGAGTCCTCTGCCCCACTCCAATTTCCTCTGTTCTCTTGCAGATCCTTCTGAACCTCCCTAGTCTCCTCTGCCCCCATCCAGTCTCCTCTGTCCCAATTCAAATCCATCTGCCACATTCCAGTCTCCTCTGTTCTAATCCAGATTCTTCTGCCCCTTGTGGTCTCCTCTGTCACATTCCAGATCCCTTTGCCCCTGATCTCCTCTGTTCCCTTCCAAATACAGCTGTCCCTTCCAATCTCCTCTGTCTGCTTCCAGGTTCCTTTTCCCCTCCAATCTCTTCTGTCCTATTAAAGATTCCTTTGCCCCTCCAGTCTCCTCTGCCCCTTCTAGATTCCTCTCCCCATCCAGATCCCTCAATTCCGCTCCAATGTTCTCTATTCCCTTACAGATTCCTCTGCCCCCACTCTCCTCTGTCCCCTTCAAGATCCCTCTGCCCCTGCAGTCTCTTCTGTCTCCTTCCAGATCCATCTGTGCCCTTCAGTCTCCTCTGTCCCCTTCCGGATTCCTTGGACCCTCTCCAGTCTCCTCTGTTATCTTCCAGATCTCTCTGCCCCCCCCCCCCACTGACCTCTGTCCTCTTCCAGTCTCCTATGTCCCCTTCCGGATCTCTCTTCCCTCTTCAGTCTCCTCTGTTTTCTTCCAGATCCTTCTGCCCCCTCCAATCTCCTATGACCCTTTCTAGATTTCTTCGCCTCCTACAGTCTCCTGTGTCCCCTTCCAGATTCCTTTGATCCTCTTCCAGTCTCCATTGTCCTCTTCCAGATCCCTTTGCCTCCTCCTGTCTTTTCTGTTACCTTCCAGATTCCCTAGACCCCATCCAGTTTCCTCTGCTTCCTTCCAGATCCCTCTGCCCCCTCTAATCTGCTCTGTCCTCTTCCAGATTCCACTGCCACCATCCTGTATCCTGTGTTCCATTCCATATTCCTTAGACTCCCTTCAGTCTACTCTGTCTTGTTTCACATCCCTTGGTCTCTATCCAGTCTCCTCTGTGCCCTTCCACAGTGCTTTGTCCCCTCACCCACGTCCCCTCTGTTTCCTTTTAGCTCTCTCTGTCCAGTCTTCCCTGTCCCATTCCAGATCCCCCTGCTCCCTTCTGTCTATTTCAGATTCCTTTGCCCCCTCCAGTCTCCTCTGTTTCCTTCCAAATCCTTATGCCTCCCTTCAGTCTCCTCTATTTTGTTTCAAATCTCTCGGTTCATGTCCAGTCTCCTCTGTCCTTTTCCACATTGATTGGTCCCCCCTCCAGTCTCCTCTGTCCACTTCGAGATCCCTCTGCACCCTCCAGTCTCCTTTGTTCTATTCCAGATTCCTTTCCTGTTCCTCTAGTCTCCTCTGTCCCTCTACAGTCACCTCTTCTTCAGTAGACCCATTTGCCCCTTCCTTTAATACCACGAATGGCCCAGGAATTGTGCTCATGTTCCCAAACTCATAACATTTGTATGGATTCTGCAGAACGTACATCATCTAATAATTTCCCTTCAACACGCAGCTCCCATGATGCAATACTTCCATCTGAATCTTCAGCGTCTGGCTTTGCAGGGTTAAATGTGTTTGAAATGTAGAGGCGCAATTTTCTCTTTTGCTGTTAAGGTAAAAAAGAAAACACGAAACAAGTGAATAAAGGATGAAGGTCCATGGACCTGTGTATTGTGTCCCCGCTCACATAGCCAATGTCACAGGTTTACCAACACGCAGATTGAAAGATGACCTTATTAAACCTCACGCTTCCCTTCTCCATAAACTCCATCTTGTTTTAGACATCTATTTTGTTAACAATTGTTGACAAAATTCCCTGTGTCATGTTGAAACAATTAATTTACAATTCACTATATCAAAACTCCAGCAAGTCTGAAGTTTACATACACTGAGGCAAAAGTGTCCGGCTTTAGGAGCCATTAGTGGATAACTGACACCAACCAAAGGTTTACACGCGGAGATATTTTAAGGCCAACCTTCAAAGCTTATTCCACTTTGCTGATCTAATTTTATTTCCCATTTTTTCAAGCAAAGACAGCAGAAAAAAATTTGTGGACCTCAACAAGGCTGGTACCTCTTTGGGAGCAGTTTAGAAACACCTCAAGAACCTAATTACTATCATGGGATTAAGCGGCCACCATACAGTTCAAGAAGGAGATGTGTTCTGTATCTAGTGGTGATTGAACTAATCACCATGGAGCACGCGCCCATCTTACCGTTCAGGAAGGAGACGGGTCCTGTATCTAGAAGTGATCATCATACCATTCAGGAAGCAGATGTGTCCTGTATCTAGAAGTGATCGTACTAATCACCATGGAGCACGTGGCCATCTTACCGTTCAGGAAGGAGATGTGTCCTGTATCTAGAGGTGATCATAGTAATCACCATGGAGTATGTGGACATCATATTGTTCAGGACGGAGATGGGTCTTGTATCTAGAGGTGATCGTATTAATCACCATTTAGCACTCAGTCATCATACCGTTCAGGAAGGAAAAGTGTCCTGTATCTAGAGGTGATCGTACTAATCACTATGGAGCACTCAGCCATCATACCATTCAAGAAGGAGACGGGCCCTGTTTCTAGAGGTGAAATTACTAATCACCAAGGAGAACGCGGCCATCATACCGTTCAGTGAGGAGACATGTCTTGTATCTAGAAGTGATCGTACTGATCACCATGGAGCACGCGCCCATCTTACCATTCAAGAAGGAGACGTGTCCTGTATCTAGAGGTGATCATACCAATCACCATAGAGTACACGGCCATCATACCGTTCAGGAAGGAGACAGGTCCTGTATCTAGAGGTGATCATAATTATGACCATGGAGCACGCATCCATGAGACTGTTCAGGAAGTTGACGGGTCCTGTATCTAGAGGTGATCGTACCAATCACCATGGAGCACACGGCCATCATACCGTTCAGGAAGGAGACAGGTCCTGTATCTAGAGGTGATCATAATTATGACCATGGAGCACGCATCCATGAGACTGTTCAGGACGTTGACGTGTCCTGTATCTAGAGGTGATCGTACCAATCACCATGGAGCATGTGGCCATCAGACGGTTCAGGAAGTTGACATGTCCTGTATCTAGAGGTGATCATACTAATCATCATGGAACACATAACCATCAAAACCTTTATGAAGGAGACTGGTCCTGTATCTAGAGGTGATTGTATTTATCACCATGGAGCATGCGGCCATCAGACTGTTCAGGAAGTTGATGTGTCCTGTCTCTAAAGGTGATCTTACTAATCACCGTGGAGCACGTGGCCATCATATCGTTCAGGAAGGAGACGGATCCTGTATCTAGAGGTGATCGCACTTATCACCATGGTAGTTCAGAATGGAGATGGGTCCTGTAAATAGAGGTGATTGTACTTAGAACCATGGAGCACTCACCCATCAGACTGTTCAGGAAGTTGACGTGTCCTGTCTCTAGAGTCTAGAGGCGATTGTACTAACTACCATGGAGCATGCGGCCATCATACCGTTCAGGAAGGAGACTGGTCCTGTATCTACAGGTGATCGTACTTATCACCATGAGCACGTGGCCATCAGATGGTTCAGCAAGTTGATGTGTTCTGTATCTAGAGGTGATCGTAGTTATCACCATGGAGCATGCGACCATCTTAGGCCTCTTTCACACATCAGTTTTTTGCAATCAGGCACAATCCGGCGAATTGTTTGAAAGACGGATCCGGCGTAGATTGTAAAAAAATGATGTGCCGGATCCATTTTGTAGCTGGATCCGTCCTGACCTTTTTTTTTTAACCCGGAAAAAGTAGTAGTAGTAGTTGATTTCCACAATCCGGATCAGTCTTTTGCCGGATTGCTCAAAACACTGATCCGGTCCCATAGAGTTATATTGTTTCCGGCCGCCTGATGCTCCGGACGGATCCGGCAGAAAACGGACTAAACGCAATGACATGCGGCGCGATCCGGCGCTAATGCATGTCAATGACAAGAAAACGGATCCGGCTGTTAAAAAAACGGATCCGTTATTCTACAAAAATGCCAAATTGCGCCTGACGGCAAAAAACTGATGTGTGAAAGAGGCCTTACCATTCAGGAAGGAGACGTTGTGACGGGGTATGCGAAAGAGCAGGAATAGACACCAGCCCGATAAACAATCTAACAAGATTTATTGGAACAGGGAACTGGGCAGCACAAATGAAGGTAATTCTGCAGAGTCCACAACGAGTCCACACAAAGAGAGACGATCCGAGGTCGCTACCCGGCAATCCAACACCAAGAAAATATAGAAATATTAATTGGATGAGTTCAATGGATCCAGCAGGTGAGGGATACAACACATTCCCACATGGCAGCTTCTAACAATACAGTCACCGTGATCTTGCCTCAGCATAAGATCTCTGCCCTTCGCAGGTCACCACCAACAACAGTCTTTAGATTCAAGGGTATGCCACACTAAACAATATCGCTAACGGGATCGCTAAAAAACGTCACTATTTAGTGATCCCGTTAGCGATATTGTTCAGTGCGGCAGCTGCCAGCGACGAGCTTCCTGCTGTGATCTCGCTCGTCGCTGGAATCGTTCCGGACCCTATTTTCTCGTCGGCGCTCCCGCTGGGTAAGTATATATCGCTAGTGTGGCACCTTTTCTTAGCGATTTAGCAGTACTTTTGTACCGCTAAAGTCGTTAAGAAGATCGCTAACGGCGATAGCGTCGTTAACTATATCGCTAAATGTGGCCGACACTAGCGATATAGAAACAATCCCGCTAGCGATCTCATTAGTATGCAACGCTAACGAGATCGCTAGCGGGATAGCTTAGTGTGGCAGTACCTTTAGTCCTCAAATCCAGCAGGGTAGTGAGACATCACAATTCCATGTGGCAAATGATCTCCAATCTCCATACATGATACCAGGATCCAGCCGCAGCTGCAGATCCTTGTCTTTCAAAGCACACAGCATCAGCTAATCCAACATGTGGCTTATTGTCCTACAACTCTTGGGATCAGCCCCCTTGTTGGGCAGAGATACTAACACCCAACACCTTAAACATAGCTCCAAGAATTAGGAATGTTCCAGAAACCCTGTCTGCAGTCTGTTACAGGTTTGTGAATTGGAGATGCCACATGCAGAGGGGAACAAAGACAAGCATGCACCCACCAGATACAGGACAAGGAATGCTAATGTAGGCCTGATTACAGTATGGTCCATGTGTACAGGCTAGGGGTGACACTCTGTTACAACCCCTTCCCCCTTCAAGTTGTGTACAGACAAGTGACCTCAACAGGTCAGGAGTCTTGCAGATGCCCAGGCTGCCCACATAGGTAACATCTGTGCTGTATCGCACTCCTTCCCATTTGCACTCTGGGGACAGAGGTAAGGGAAACTGGAGGCTGATATCCATGTAAATGTGCATGAGGTGGTTGTTGGAGTTGAGACCAATTTCTCCGCTGGATAGCTGGGCATGTGGCCTACAGGTGCCCAGGATGCCCACATCCATAATAACACCTGCGCTCTACTACTTTCTCTCTTTGTCATGTTTCAGAAGAGGAGGCAGGACTTTTTGGAAGGTGATGCACATGGGTATCACCATGAGGTGGTTTCTAGTGTGACAGGAAACTTTGGGGATTGAAGGACAAGGCACTACTGGTGGTGGGGTGCTGGTAGTTTTTCCTTCATACACTAGTAAATTTTTCCACTGAGGTTTGATGGTGAGAACCTCATCAGCTAAAGCGGCAGCTCGTTCCACAGTCGCTGGTTTCCTCTCACGCACCCATTCCCGGATCTCAGCAGGGCATTTGGCGTAGAACTGCTCTTTTAGTATGACCTGGAGGAAAGTATCCCAAGTTAAGGCCCCTTCTCCCTTCAGCCAGAGATGACATACTTGTTTGAGCCTATGGGCATACATCTTGAAAGACACTTCCCCATCACAGGCTAAGGAGCGGAACTGAGTCCTGTATGTGTCTGGGGTTACGGCATAATGTTCTAGACTGGCCTCTTTTACGTCCCCTTACTCACATTTCCACTGGGGGTCCATAGCTCTATAGGCTTCGGCAGCTCCGCCCTCTAAGAGCCCCACCAGATGTCTGACTGGCTCCCTTTCCGGGACTTCCATTAATCGACATTGATGTTCGAAGTCCTGGAAGAAGCCCTCAATGTCACCTCCAGCCTCATTAAATGGTTTAAAGTCCTTGCGGGACACTCTGGGGAATTCTCTCATGGTGTATGCTGTGGATACAGTCTGTCTGGGGCTTCCAGCTGCTTCCACAGCGAGCTGTCTCTCCAGCAATACCCTCTCTTGAGCTCTACGAATGGCCTCCATTTTATATTCTATGGTGACCTCATCTCCAAGCAATGCCATCTCCTCCTCGTACCACACTACCCACTGACTTTTTTGGGAATTTACCTGAAGCTCCTGTCTTTCCTCCCTTTGCTGTGGGAATCCTTCTTCAGTGCCATCTTGCAGGAAAACTTGTTAGAACTCTCCTGTTAGGTTTTTTCTATCTTGCTGGTCACATGACCTTTGTGGCCTATTTA
Organism: Oophaga sylvatica; assembly: GCA_033576555.1. Lineage (NCBI taxonomy): Eukaryota > Metazoa > Chordata > Amphibia > Anura > Dendrobatidae > Oophaga > Oophaga sylvatica. Next base: position 58,415 of record JARQOD010001238.1, read on the forward strand.
ATCCTGCTCCGCCCTTCTGGCTTTGCTGGACTTCATTGTAACTTCTACTCTTAAGCTAGCCAGGTGCTTTGTTACCTTACTCAGATAGTTTTGCTTGGTCTTCAGACCTCTATGTTCTATGTTGTTTTGTTTTTCTTTTTACTGCTACAACTTCTGTTAGGAGGTGTCCATCTTTTCTTCCAGTCCCAAGTCCTTGTAGGGATCCCTTCCTCGCATCTATAGGTCTTCGTACAGACTAGCTGAGGACTTTAGCGGGTCTGATCGCAGGATCAGGTTCCCCGTTACATCGTAGGGATTGAGCTTAGTTTTATTGTAGGGACAGATATCCCTTTCTTTCCTTAGTGCTTGTAGCAGAACATAACAGTAAGTCCAGCCCAAAAATATCTCTAAGGAAAGATTTTCTGTTTCCATCATGGTGTCGGTTCAGGATTTGGCTCAACGCCTGCAGGGACTCTCTCTGGAGGTGGCTGAGATCCAGCAACGTGTGAGTAGTTGTTCTGGAGCACATTTCATGGAGCCAAAGGTACGGTTGCCTGATTTATTTTTTGGTGAACAACAAGATTTTTTTTCTTTTAAAAATCCTTGCTTGTTGTATTTTCGTTTGAGACCCAGATCCTCTGGTGATGAATCACAGCGCATAGGGTTCATAATGTCACTTTTGCGCAAAGAACCTCAGGACTGGGCCTTTTTTCTGCAACCTAGTGATCCATGCTTTAGATCAGTGGATAGTTTTTTTTCTGCTTTGGGGTTATTGTATGACGATCCTGATCGTGTTTCATCAGCTGAGACAGAATTGAGACGTTTGAGACAGGGATCAGGTAATGTGGAAAAATACTGTACTCACTTCCGTGGGTGGTCTACTCAGGTGGGGTGGAACGATTCAGCTTTGAAAAGTTTGTTTCTTGCAGGGCTAAGTGAAAGGGTTAAAGATTTGCTGATTGCTTATCCTATACCTGGTAACTTGCAAGAGGCTATGCAATTAGCCATACGGGTGGATAGGAGACTGCGTGCAAGGGTTAATGAGAGTAAATCTGCCATGACAGCTCCTAGTCTTGAGAGTTTCTGTTCTGACATTGGAGAGCCTATGGAGATCGGAGCGATGGCATCTCGCTCTCAGGAAAAAGACTGCAGGTTTTCTGAAGGTTTGTGCTTTTATTGCGGAAAATCTGACCATTTCAGTAAGAATTGTGTTCTTCGTATGAACAAAGAAAAAAAAAAGGTCAGTTCCACCCGTATATGTCATGGGTGTATCGCCACAAGGATCGTCGCAATTACACACTCTGACTTCTCACAGCTGAGTTGCTGTTTCTTTGTGTTTGGTAATGAGGGAGTTAATTTTACCTAGCTCTTTGCTAAGACTAGGTCCAGCCTCGCCCGGCTGCTTTTGATTATGTTCTAATTAGATTCCTTCATATACCTGCCAGTCTGCTTGTTAGATGCCGGTGAAAGCATTCATGTAGTCTAGCAGACTGGATCGGTTCTGAGAATACTTAAGCTAAGAGCTCCTTAGTTGTTTTTACTCTTATAGCTTATAGTTTATCTCTGAGACCTTAGGTGTTCCTACTGTGTGTGAGTGTTGTATGTAAGACTTTATTTACTTTATTTCTTGTCTTTCTTGTATGTCTTTCTGTTCATTAACCGTTACCTGTTCATTCCCTTTGGTGGTAATCAGGGTCCTTCTTAGGACTAGATTACAGTTGGCAGGGATTGATAGGAGACAGGGTTTACGCTGGTGGCCTGGACCTCTGTACCTTTAACAGTACCTCCAGGTAGAGGGATTAGTTAGGACCCCAGTTTAGGGTCAGCATAGACCCCGGTCACCCTCTAGCCGGAGACAGCGTATAACGGATTCCGTATTGACCCACTGGACTTTCTGTCAGGTAATTCTATGTTATCATATATCTATGCGCATGTTATATTGTATGTTGCCCTTTTGATATAGATTACTGTCATCACATATATATATATATCTGCTATACAGCGTGACATTTTCACCAGCCATACTAAAGATTCTCTCCAGCTGTCATGGATCCAGTAGCCCAGCTGGCCCGGCAGTTGCAGGGGTTGTCCATGGAGTTTGCAGACATTAAGTCCAAGGTTTTGTTCCCCCCGGAGCAAACCAGATCTGAACCTAAGGTTGCTCTCCCGGACAGGTTCACTGGTGGGCGGGACAAATTTTTTACTTTCCGGGAGGCATGTAAATTGTACTTTCGGCTGCGGCCTCGGTCATCTGGGAGTGAAGAGCAGAGGGTGGGAATTGTTATCTCGCTCTTACAAGGGGACCCTCAATCTTGGGCGTTCTCTATTCCTCCAGGCTCCCCAGATCTCCAGTCAGTGGATCGATTTTTTACTGCCCTGGGTCTGGTATATGATGATCCGGATCGAGTTTCCCTTGCTGAAACAAAGTTACGTAAAATACGGCAAGGAAATCGTCCAGCGGAGGAATATTCTTCTGAGTTCCGTAGATGGGCAACAGATACTCAGTGGAATGACCCAGCTCTTAGGAGCCAGTTTTGTCAAGGGTTGTCTGACAAATTAAAAGATGTGTTGGCTCAGTATGATTCTCCTCCATCACTGGAGGCTGCTATGGCCCTCGCTATTCGCATGGATAGACGAATTCGGGGAAGACGCGAGGTAACTCCGCCTCCCGTGATGACTCCACCTACTACTAAAGTCCCTTATACTGAGGTTCCCCTGGTCTGTTCTGAGGAACCCATGCAGTTGGGAGGGACATCTTTTTGTAGGAGGGAATTGGCGGTGCACCGCAAGACTAGAAGGTGTTTCTTTTGCGGGAGAGAGGGACATTTTGTTGGGGGGTGTCCATCCCGGGCCTCTTTGAGCAAAGGAGTTAACCTGGAAGTGTGTATTTCGTCCCCAAATCCCTCTCAGTTTCTCGTGCCTGCGGAGGTGGTGATTGGTACTAGAACTGAGAGGATTTCTGTTTTTCTTGATAGTGGGTCCGGGGCTAATCTGGTGGACGCTCGGTTTGCCCAGGTGCATGGTATGCAACTGAGTGTATTGGCCAAACCGGTCCCTATAGTCTCTATTGATTCTAGACCTCTCGGTCAAGGTAGCTTGGTACAAGCTGTTCATAACATAGATCTTCGAGTAGGGGCAAGACATAAAGAGCAATTGTCTTGTTATGTGTTGGAGGGTCTACCTACTCCTATTGTGTTGGGACTTCCTTGGTTGGCTAAACATAACCCAGTGATTGATTGGCAATCCGGAAAGATAAGCCAGTGGGGTGAATTTTGCAGGAATAACTGCATGAGCACGGTCATCGGTGCGGTTGTGCCTAGGACTTTGTCTCCTTTTCTGGAGGACTTTGGGGAGATGTTCTCAGAGGAGGGGTGTAAAGAGTTACCTCCTCATCGCGCATATGACTGCTCAATAAAGTTGCTTCCTGATGCCTTATCTCGTACTTTCCCAGGGGCCGGGAAGACGGATGATCCGGTTCCTATTCCTCAGGAGGGAGTTGTAGTGTCAGCTGTATGCTCTGAGCTTGAGGGGGAGGTATTGGGGGCTCAGGGGGACGCCCCGGTGGGACTTCCAGGGAGACTGATAGTTCCAGATCGGTTAAGACTGAAGGTTACGGGGAACCGTTACAAACGGATGGCTGATAGGGGGAGAGTTTCTGGTCTAGATCTGAAGGTGAACGATCTAGTTTGGTTGTCTACCAGGAATATAAAACTTAAAGTTTCCTCCTGGAGGTTGGGTCCCAGATTCATCGGGCCGTACAGGATCAGTTCCATAATTAATCCTGTGGCATTTCGTCTGGACCTCCCTCCTACGTTTAAAATTCATAATGTGTTTCACAAGTCATTACTTAAAAAGTATGTGGCACCAGTCATACCGTCACCTCTACCTCCGCCTTCAGTGGTGGTCAATGATAACGTGGAATTTCATGGGTCGAAAATCATTGTCTCACGTCTCAGTCGCCGATCACTTCAGTACTTGGTTCATTGGAGGGGGTATGGTCCTGTGGAGAGGACGTGGGTCCCTGCGTCTGATGTTAACGCAGATCGATTGGTTCGGACCTTTCACACAACTCACCCGGGCAGACCTGGCCCTGAGGGTCCGGAGTCCCCTAGTAGAGGGGGGGGGTACTGTCATGGGTGTATCGCCACAAGGATCGTCGTGATTACACACTCTGACTTCTCACAGCTGAGTTGCTGTTTCTTTGTGTTTGGTAATGAGGGAGTTAATTTTACCTAGCTCTTTGCTAAGACTAGGTCCAGCCTCGCCCGGCTGCTTTTGATTATGTTCTAATTAGATTCCTTCATATACCTGCCAGTCTGCTTGTTAGATGCCGGTGAAAGCCTTTATGTAGTCTAGCAGACTGGATCGGTTCTGAGAATACTTAAGCTAAGAGCTCCTTAGTTGTTTTTACTCTTATAGCTTATAGTTTATCTCTGAGACCTTAGGTGTTCCTACTGTGTGTGAGTGTTGTATGTAAGACTTTATTTACTTTATTTCTTGTCTTTCTTGTATGTCTTTCTGTTCATTAACCGTTACCTGTTCATTCCCTTTGGTGGTAATCAGGGTCCTTCTTAGGACTAGATTACAGTTGGCAGGGATTGATAGGAGACAGGGTTTACGCTGGTGGCCTGGACCTCTGTACCTTTAACAGTACCTCCAGGTAGAGGGATTAGTCAGGACCCCAGTTTAGGGTCAGCATAGACCCCGGTCACCCTCTAGCCGGAGACAGCGTATAACGGATTCCGTATTGACCCACTGGACTTTCTGTCAGGTAATTCTATGTTATCATATATCTATGCGCATGTTATATTGTATGTTGCCCTTTTGATATAGATTACTGTCATCACATATATATATATCTGCTATACAGCGTGACAGTATAGCCTGTTTAAATACTAAAGGTGTCTTTCTTTCTGCCACTACTACTGCTGCTCAGGAAGAATTAATGGATTTTCGGGTATTTGTCGATTGTGGTTCTACGCTGAATGTGATTGATGGGGGATTCTTGGAAAAACTTAAATTAAAACCCAAACCTTTGTCATCCCCTATTGCCGTGGTTTCTGTTGATGGCTCTCCTTTGAAGAATGTTACTCACAAGGTCTGTGAATTCCCCCTCACTATTAATGGTGTTCACCAAGAGAATTTGGATTTGGTAGTTTTGAATAATTTGCCCTCACCGGTGATTTTGGGGTTACCCTGGTTAAAATTGCACAATCCGGTACTGGATTGGTCTACCAATGAAATTAAGTCCTGGAGTTCCAATTGTTATGACAAGTGTTGTAACGGGCGTATTGCTGCTGTAGTTAAGGGGGAGTTACCTGTACCTATTCAGGATTTTTGGAAAGTTTTTTCTGATAAGGAATCGCAGGTATTGCCTCCTCATAGAGATTATGATTGTACTATTGAATTTGTCCCTGGAGCGACTCTTCCTAAAAGTCGTTTATTTAATTTGACTATTCCTGAGAGAAAGGCTTTGGAGGAATACATACAGACAAGCTTGGCCGCCGGTCACATTAGGCCTTCCAAGTCTCCTGTGGTGGTTGGATTTTTTTTGTTAAAAAGAAGGACTGCGGTTTACGGCCTTGTCTAGACTTTCGTGAGATTAATAAGATTACTGTACGCAATCCTTACCCACTGCCATTGATTCCTGATTTGTTTAACCAGTTAGTGGGGGCCAAGTGGTTCTCGAAAATTGATCTTCGAGGGGCATACAATTTGTTGCGCATGAAGGAGGGTGATGAATGGAAGACTGCGTTTAACACTCCACTGGGTCATTTTGAGAATCTGGTCATGCCTTTTGGACTTTCCAGTGCTCCGGCATTTTTTCAGAATCTTATTAATGACATCCTTAGACGTTTGATCGGCAGAAGTGTGGTTGTGTATTTGGATGACATTTTGATTTATTCGCCGGATCTGGAGTCTCATTGGAGGAGTGTGCGTGAAGTATTACAGTTATGAGTGACAATTCGCTTTTTGCTAAGCTGGAGAAATGTGAGTTCGCTGTACAGAGACTTAGTTTTTTGGGCTACATTATCTCCAGTGAAGGTTTTGAGATGGATCCGGTGAAGGTTCAAGCTGTGCAGAATTGGCCTAGACCTATTGGTGTGAAATCAATACAGAGGTTTTTGGGGTTCGCCAATTATTATAGAAAATTCATTAAAAATTTTTCTATTATTGTCAAACCTCTGACCGATCTCACCAGGAAAGGTGCTGATGCGGTTCAGTGGACTACTGAGGCCATTGAGGCTTTTGTGTTTCTAAAGGAGAGGTTCAGCTCTGCTCCCATCCTTACGCAGCCTGATGTGACTAAACCATTTTTGGTTGAGGTTGATGCTTCTTCTGTGGGGGTCGGCGCCTTGTCTCAGGAAAACACGGATGGAGTACATCCTTGTGCTTTTTTTTCAAAAAATTTTTCTGAGACTGAACTAAATTATGATATCGGTAATCGGGAATTGTTGGCCATTAAACTCGCATTTGAACACTGGCGTCATCTCTTGGAAGGTGCTGAATTTCCCGTTCAGGTTTTCACTGATCATAAAGATCTGATCTACCTTGATGCTGCCAAACGCTTGAATGCCCGTCAGGCTAGGTGGGCACTGTTTTTCTCACGGTTTAATTTTACCGTTACTTACATCCCAGGTACTAAAAATGTTAAAGCTGATGCTTTGTCTCACAGCTTTTCTCCCATGGTTGGTGCTGAGGAGGAGGAGAACATTTTACAAGAAGGGGTTGTGATTGCTGCTTTGGACTCTGTGTTGGAAGATGAGATTCTTAAAGCACAGGAGAATGCCCCATCTAACACGCCGCATGGGAGGTTGTTTGTGCCTGGTACCCTGAGGAGAGATTTGTTTGTTGAGTGTCATGACTCTCGGTTGGCAGGTCATCCTGGAATCTCTGAGACCAAGAGACTTGTGGGTCGCAGTTTTTGGTGGCCTGGATGGCAGAAGGAAGTCATTAAGTGGGTGCGTTAATGCACTGTGTGTGCTAGATCTAAGTCTTCTCATACTCCTGCTGCGGGGTTGCTTTGCCCTCTGGAGGTTCCTAGTGCACCTTGGACACATTTGGCTATGGACTTTATTACTGACCTTCCCCCCTCTGAGGGTTTCACTGTCATCTGGGTGGTCGTGGACCGTTTTAGCGAGATGTGTCACTTGGTTCCTTTCATCAAACTGCCCTGCGCTAAGACTCTCGCTAAGGCCTTTGTCAAGGAAATAGTCAGACTACATGGTGTTCCTACTGACATTGTTTCCGATAGGGGACCTCAGTTTGTGGCTCGTTTTTGGCACGCCTTTTGTGACAGGTTGGGAGTTCATTTGTCGTTTTCATCCGGATATCATCCTGAGTCTAATGGCCAGACAGAAAGGAAAAACCAGGACGTTGAGCAGTTCTTGCGTTGTTTTGTGGCAGACAATCAAGAGGGGTGGTTTGAGTTTCTGCCACTTGCTGAATTTGCTCTTAACAACCATACATCCTCTTCTGCTGGTTGTTCGCATTTTTTTTGTTGTACTGGGAGACATCCGTCGTTTGGGTCATTCTCCAAATTGGTATCGGCCGTGCCTGAAGAGGAGAATTTTTCCGGTGATTTGGAGAGAGTTTGGACGGATGTGCGTGGTAATCTTCAGGAGGCTAACAGAAAATCTAAAAGGTACTTTGATAGGAAACGGCAAGAGGTTTTGTTTGCTATTGGTGACATGGTTTGGTTGTCCTCTAAGAATCTGAGGTTGAGGATTCCTTCTAAAAAATTGGGTCCCAAGTTTGTAGGGCCCTTTAAGGTGCTTCAGGTTATTAACCAATCCGCTGTTAAGTTGGAGCTTCCCACCTCCTGGAAGATTAATCCGGTGTTTCATGTTTCTCTGTTGAAAAGAGCTGATGTGTCGGATGGAGACGCCTCTGCCACTGTTCCCCCGGTGGTGGAGGACGGGGAATATGAGATTTCCCGCATCCTAAATTCTAGACGGTATAGAGGGAGTTTGCAGTACCTCGTCGCTTGGAAGGGTTATGGACCCGAGGATAACTCATGGGTGAGGGCGGATGATGTTTCTGCGTCTAGACTTGTCAGAGCATTTCACAAGAGGTTTCCGGATAAGTCTGGGCCTAGGTGATCCGGAGGATCCTCTTAGAAGGGGGGGTACTGTTAGAACTCTCCTGTTAGGTTTTTTCTATCTTGCTGGTCACATGACCTTTTTTGCCTATTTAATCCTGCTCCGCCCTTCTGGCTTTGCTGGACTTCATTGTAACTTCTACTCTTAAGCTAGCCGGGTGCTTTGTTACCTTACTCAGATAGTTTTGCTTGGTCTTCAGACCTCTATGTTCTATGTTGTTTTGTTTGTCTTTTACTGCTGCAACTTCTGTTAGGAGGTGTCCATCTTTTCTCCCAGTCCCTAGTTCTTGTAGGGATCCCTTCCTCGCATCTATAGGTCTTCGTTCAGACTAGCTGAGGACTTTAGCGGGTCTGATCGCAGGATCAGGTTCCCCGTTACATCGTAGGGATTGAGCTTAGTTTTATTGTAGGGACAGATATCCCTTTCTTTCCTTATGCTTGTAGCAGAACATAACAAAACTCCTTCCAAAGCCTTAATTAGTTAGTCCTTGGTCAGTCCTTTATAGCAGACTCTTAATTCACGGGCCTTTGTTTGTATGCTCCCGACAGTCCAGTTCTTGTATCCTGAGGTTCCAGTTCCAGACATTGATGGGCCAATGTCCTCCATTCCTTCTGCTCTGATTCCACTGCTGCCACCAGTTTGTGACGGGGTATGCGACAGAGCAGGAAGGGACACCAGGCCGATAAACAATCTAACGAGATTTATTGGAACAGGGAACTGGGCAGCACAAATGAAGGTACAGATACAGGATAAGGAATGTTAATGTAAGCCTGATTACAGTATGGGCCATGTGTACAGGCTGAGGGTGACACTCTGTTACAGACGTGTCCTGTATTTAGAAGGGATTGTACCAATCACCATGGAGCATGCGGCCATCAGACTGTTCAGGAAGTTAACATGTCCTGTATTTAGAGTTGATCGTACTAATCATCATGGAGCACACGACTATCATACCGTTCAGGAAGGAGACGGGTCCTGTATCTAGAGGTGATCGTGCTAATCACCATGGAGCACACGGCCATCATACCGTTCATGAAGGAGACGGGTCCTGTATCTAGAGGTGATCATACTAATCACCATGGAGTATGCTGCCATCATACCGTTCAGGAAGTTGACATGTCCTGTATCTAGAGGTGATTGTACTTATTACCATGGAGCACACGGCCATCATACCGTTCAGGAAGGAGACGGGTCCTGTACCTAGAAGTGATTATACTAGTCTCCATGGAGCATGCAGCCATCACAGCGTTTAGGAAGGAGACGGTTCCTGTTTCTAGAGATGAATGTACAAATCACCATGGAGCACGCGACCATCATACCGTTTAGGAAGGAGACGTGCCTCGTATCTAGAAGGGATCGCACTAATCACCATGGAGCACACGACCATCATACCGTTCACGAAGGAGACGGGTCCTGTATCTAGAAGGGATTGTACTAATCACCATGGAGGATGCAGCCATCATACCGTTCAGGGAGGAGACGTGTCCTGTATCTAGAAGTGATCGTACTAATCACCATGGAGCACGCAGCCATCATACCGTTCAGGGAGGAGACGTGTCCTGCATCTAGAAGGGATCGTACTAATCACCATGAAGCACACGGCCATCATATCGTTCAGGGAGGAGACGGGTCCTGTACCTAGAAGTGATTATACTAGTCTCCATGGAGCATGCAGCCATCACAGCGTTTAGGAAGGAGACGGTTCCTGTTTCTAGAGATGAATGTACAAATCACCATGGAGCACGCGACCATCATACCGTTCAGGAAGGAGACGTGCCTCGTATCTAGAAGGGATCGCACTAATCACCATGGAGCACACGACCATCATACCGTTCACGAAGGAGACGTGTCCTGTATCTAGAAGGGATTGTACTAATCACCATGGAGGATGCAGCCATCATATCGTTCAGGGAGGAGACGTGTCCTGTATCTAGAAGTGATCGTACTAATCACCATGGAGCACGCAGCCATCATATCGTTCAGGGAGGAGACGTGTCCTGTATCTAGGAGGGATCGTACTAATCACCATGAAGCACACGGCCATCATATCGTTCAGGGAGGAGACGTGTCCTGTATCTAGAAGTGATCGTACTAATCACCATGGAGCACGCAGCCATCATACCGTTCAGGGAGGAGACGTGCCCTGTATCTAGAAGCGATCGTACTAATCACCATGGAGCACACGACCATCATACCGTTCAGGGAGGAGACGTGCCCTGTATCTAGAAGCGATCGTACTAATCACCATGGAGCACGCAGCCATCATATCGTTCAGGGAGGAGACGGGTCCTGTATCTAGAGGTAACCATACTAATCACCATGGAGCACACGACCATCATACCGTTCACGAAGGAGACGTGTCCTGTATCTTGAAGGGATTGTACTAATCACCATGGAGGATGCAGCCATCATACCGTTCAGGAAGGAGACGGGTCCTGTATCTAGAGGTGATGTCTAATCACTATGGAGCACACGGCCATCATACCGTTCAGGAAGGAGACGGGTCCTTCATCTAGAGGTGATCGTACTAATCACCATGAAGCACGTGCCATCATACCGTTCAGGGAAGTGACTGTCCTGTATCTAGAAGTGATCATACTAATTACCATGGAGCACACGGCCATCATACCGTTCAGGAGGAGACGTGTCCTTATCTAGAGGTGAGTGTAATCACCATGGAGCACAGCCATCATACGTTCAGGAGGAGACGGTCCTGTATCTAGAGGTGATAGTACAATCACCATGGAGCACACAGCCATCATATCGTTCAGGAAGGAGACGGTCCTCGTATCTAGAGGTGATCGTACTAATCACCATGGAGCACACGACCATCATACCGTTCACGAAGGAGACGTGTCCTGTATCTAGTAGGGATTGTACTAATCACCATGGAGGATGCAGCCATCATACCGTTCAGGAAGGAGACGGGTGCTTCATCTAGAGGTGATCATACTAATTACCATGGAGCACACAGCCATCATACCGTTCAGGGAGGAGACGTGTCCTGTATCTAGAGGTGATTGTACTAATTACCATGAAGCACACGGCCATCATACCGTTCAGGAAGGAGACGTGTCCTGTATCTAGAGGTGATTGTACTAATCACCATGGAGCACACGGCCATCATACCGTTCAGGAAGGAGACGGTCCTGTATCTAGAGGTGATCGTACTAATATACCATGGAGCACACGACCATCATACCGTTCACGAAGGAGACGTGTCCTGTATCTAGTAGGGATTGTACTAATCACCATGGAGGATGCAGCCATCATACCGTTCAGGAAGGAGACGGGTGCTTCATCTAGAGGTGATCATACTAATTACCATGGAGCACACAGCCATCATACCGTTCAGGAGGAGACGGTCCTGTATCTAGAGGTGATTGTACTAATTACCATGAAGCACACGGCCATCATACCGTTCAGGAGGAGACGTGTCCTGTATCTAGAGGTGATTTACTAATCACCATGGAGCACACGGCCATCATACCGTTCAGAGAGGAGACGTGTCCTGTATCTAGAGGTGATCTACTAATACATGGAGCACGCAGCCATCATACCGTTCAGGAAGGAGACAGGTCCTGTATCTAGAGGTGATTGTACTAATCACCATGGAGCACACAGCCATCATACCGTTCAGGAAGGAGACGGTCCTGTATCTAGAGGTGATCGTACTAATCACCATGGAGCACGCGGCCATCATACAGTTCAGGAAGGAGACGGTCCTGTATCTAGAGGTGATCATACTAATTACCATGGAGCACCGGCCATCATACCGTTCAGGAAGGAGACGGGTCCTGTATCTAGAGGTGATCATACTAATTACCATGGAGCACACGGCCATCATACCGTTCAGAGAGGAGACGTGTCCTGTATCTAGAGGTGATCGTACTAATCATCATGGAGCACACACATCATACCGTTCAGGAAGGAGACGAGTCCTGTATCTAGAGGTGATTGTACTAATCACCATGGTGCACACGACCATCATCCCGTTCAGGAAGGAGACGAGTCCTGTATCTAGAGGTGAACGTACTTATCACCATGGAGCACGTGGCCATCATACCGTTCAGGGAGGAGACGGGTCCTGTATCTAGAGCTGATCGTACTAATCACCATGGAGCACGTGGCCATCATACCGTTCAGGAAGGAGACGGGTCCTGTTTCTAGAGGTGAATGTACTAATCACCATGGAGGACGCGACCATCATACCGCTCTTTACTCTCCATTCATCTACTGTCTTGTACTGTTACCTCAGTCCATATAGCTGTTTCCCTCACCCTCTACCATCAAGTAATGTCATGTAGTCCCTCAGTCCCAATAGTTGATGCTGTCACATTGTTCTTTCCAGTGATCTAGTGTTCCTGTCCCTACAGTTGGTGTCATCACCCTCTACTCTCCAGCCATCTACTGTTATATGGTCCCCCCATTTCTATAGCTGGTACCATCTCTACACTTCAATCATCTACTGTTGTGTAGTCCCCCGGTCCCTGTAGCTTGTGAAGTCACCGACAAATCTCCAGTCATCTTCTGTCATTTAGTCCCCATTCCCTATAGCTGCTACTGTCATTATCTAATCTCAAATCATGTACTGTCACATAGTCCCTGGGTCTCTACAGCTGGTGAAATCACTGTCTACTCTCCAGTCATCTTCTGTCACATTGTCCCCTGGTCTCTATAGCTGGTGCTGTCACCCTCTACTCTATTGCTCTACCGTCATGTACTGTCATATAGTCCCCAGGTCACTACAGCTGGTGTCATCTCTGTCTACTATCCAGGTCATCTTCTGTCATGTAGTCCACCGGTCCCAATAGCTGGTGCATCACCCTCTACTCTCCATCCATCTACTGTCATGTAGTCACTCAGTCCCTATTACTGGTGCTGTAACCTTCTACTCTCCAATCACCTACTGTCGTGTAGTTCCCGAGTCCATATATCTGGTGCCACCACCCTCTATTTTCTAATTAATTACTGTGGTGTTGTCCCCTGGTCCCCACAGCTGGAGCTATCATACTCTACTCTCCCACCATTTACTGTTGTGTAGTCCCCAGTTCCTTTAGCAGGTGCCGTCACTCTCCAGTCATATACTGACATTTAGTCCTCCAGTCTCAATAACTGGAGACATCACCCTCTACTCTCCAGCCATCTTCTGTTGTGTAGTCCCTCAGTCACTATTGCTGATGCTTCCACCTTCTACTCTCCAGTCATCTACTGTCATGCAGTCCCACAGTCCCTATAGCTGATATCATCACCCTGTTCTCTCCAGCCATCTTCTTTTATGTAGTCCATCTGTCCCTATTGCTGGTGCCTTCACCATCTACTCTCTAGTCATCTACTGTCATGTAGTCCCCTTGGTCCCTATAGCTGATGCCATCACCCTCTTCTCTCCAGCCATATAGTGTTGTATTGTTCCTAAGTCCCTATTGCTGGTGCCTTCACCATCTACTCTCTAGTCATCTACGGTCATGTAGTCCTCTTGGTATCTATAGCTGGTGCCATCACTCTCTTCTCTCCAGCCATATAATATTGTATTTGTCCCTTTAGCTGATATCATAACCCTGTTCTCTCCAGCCATCTTATTTTATGGAGTCCCCTTGGTCCCTATAGCTGGTGACATCACCCTCTACTCTCCAGCCATCCACTGTTGTGTAGTCCCCTGGTCCATATAGCTGGTGCCGTCACTTTCTACATTCCCACCATCTACCGACAGGTAATCCCTCAGTCTCTAGAGCTGGTGTCGTCACCCTCTACTCTCCCAAGATCTATTATGGTGCAGCCCTTCAGTCATTATAGCTGGTGTCGTCACCTTCTACTCTCCTGTCATCTACTATGGTGTAGTCCCTCAGTCCCTATAGTTGGTGCCATCACTCACTACTATTGAGTCATCTATTGTCATGTAGTCCCCTGGTGCCATCACCCCTTCGCTTCAGTTATCTGCTTTAATGTCCATCAGTTCCTATAGCTCAGGGATGTCAAATTCAAATACACAGAGGGCCAAAATTAATAACTTGGACAACGTTGCGGGCCAATCTGGAAATTTATTTAAAAAATGTGTACAATTGAGGAAGTTTTTCCTTATCATCAAATATGGAAGCAAACTTAAAAGGACTGTCCATGTCATGTGTGCATTGCCACGAAGATCGTCGCGGTTGCACATTTTGACTTCTCACAGCTGAGCTGCTGTTTCTTTGTGTTTGGCAGCTAGGGAGTTAATTCTGTCTGTGCTCGGTGCTGGGACTGGGTGCAGTTTCTCCCGGCTGCAATTGATTATTTGTTGATCGGTTTCCTTTAAATTCCTGGTTGTCTGCTTGGGGAGTTGCCAGTGAAACCTTCATGCAGACCACAGATAGGAATGAATCTGTATAGACTTTAGTTGTGAGCTCCTTAGTTGTTTTAAGCTCAACTTGGTTAGAGTTTATTTCCCAGACCATTTATGTTCCTTTGGTGTTTGAGTGTGTATGCAAGCGAGTGCTATCCTGTCTGTCTTATATGTCTAATCTGTGTATTTAGCTGAGATCAGTCCATATCCCTTTGGGGGTAATCAGGATCCTTCTTAGGACTGATTACAGGGTTCAGGGTCTGATAGGAGACAGGGTTAGGTTGGAGACTTGGACCTCTGAACCATTATCAGTACCTCCAAGGTGAGGGATTAGTTAGGACCCCAGTTTAGGGTCAGGTTAGATCCCGGTCCACCTCTTTCCTGTTCAGCTCATCAAGTCCTCAAGATTAACCCTGGGTTCAGCAGATATCGTGTCAGGTAAATCTATTCTATATTTACATGCTGATGTTGCTATACTAGTTGTTGTATAGAGTGTTGTTCCTGTATTAATAGTTTACTGACATCGTAACATATCATTAGACAGCGTGACATTTTCACTGGCCATAAAAATTATCTCCAGTTACCATGGATCCAGTAGCCCAGCTGGCTCTGCAGTTGCAGGGATTATCCATGGAGCTGACGGACATTAAAGGTACTGCCACACTAAACAATCCCGCTAGCGATCACAATAACGACGCATATTAATGCGATCGCTAGCGGGATTGTTTCTATATCGCTAGTGTCGGCCACATTTAGCGATATAGTTAACGACGCTATCGCCGTTAGCGATCTTCTTAACGACTTTAGCGGTACAAAAGTACCGCTAAATCGCTAAGAAAAGGTGCCACACTAGCGATATATACTTACCCAGCAGGAGCGCCGACGAGAAAATAGGGTCCGGAACGATTCCAGCGACGAGCGAGATCACAGCAGGAAGCTCGTCGCTGGCAAGCTGCCGCACTGAACAACATCGCTAACGGGATCGCTAAATAGTGACGTTTTTTAGCGATCCCGTTAGCGATATTGTTTAGTGTGGCATACCCTTAAGTCCAAAGTTTTGTCTCCCCTGGAGCAAACCAGAGTTGAACCTAAAGTAGCTCTCCCGGACAGGTTCACTGGTGGGCGAGACAAATTTTTCACCTTCCGGGAGCATGTAAATTGTATTTTCGGCTTCGGCCTCGATCATCAGGGAGTGAGGAGCAGAGAGTGGGAATTGTTATCTCGCTCCTACAAGGGGACCCTCAATCCTGGGCATTTTCCCTTCCTCCGGGATCCCCGGCTCTACTGTCTGTAGATCGATTTTTTACTGCCCTGGGATTGGTATATGATGACCCAGATCGGGTCTCTCTTGCTGAGACAAAATTACGTAAGATACAGCAGGGAGATCGTCCGGCAGAGGAATTTGCTTCTGAGTTTCGTAGATGGGCCACGGATACTCAGTGGAATGACCCAGCTCTTAGGAGCCAGTTTTGTCATGGGCTTTCTGATAAATTAAAAGACGTTTTGGCTCAGTATGAGTCTCCTCCTTCCTCTGGAGGCTGCTATGGCCTTAGCTATCCGTACTGATAGACGGCTTCGGGAGAGGGGTGAGGTAACTCCACTCCTGTTGTTACTCCACCTACTACTAAAGTCCCTTATGTTGAGGTTCCCCTTGTCTGTTCGGATGAGCCTATGCAGTTGGGAGGGACATCATTTCGTAGGAGGGGATTGGCGGTACGCCGCAGGACTAGAAGGTGTTTCTTCTGCGGGAAAGAGGGACATTTTGTTGGAGAATGTCCATCCCGTGCCTTGTTGAGCCAAAAGTCGCCGGAAAACTGTTAATCCCAGGTTGTGTGGTGGACGACAACCTGGGAGTATGTATTTCATCCGCCAGTTCTTCTCAGTTCCTTGTACCAGTGGAGGTGGTAGTTGGTACGAGAGTGGAGAGATTGTCTGTTCTTCTTGATAGTGGTTCCGGGGCTAATCTGGTTGACGCTAAGTTTGCTCAGGCTCAAGGTATGCATCTGAGTGTATTGGTCAAACCGATCCCTATATTCTCCATTGACGCCAGGCCTCTCGGCCAAGGTAGCTTTGTTCATGAGGTTCATAACATTGACCTTCGGGTAGGGGCAATACATAGGGAACTATTATCTTGTTATGTGTTGGAGGGTCTACCTACTCCTATTGTGTTGGGACTTCCTTGGTTGGTTAAACATAACCCTGTGATTAATTGGCAGTCCAGAGAAATAAGCCAATGGGGTGAGTTTTGCAAAAGCAACTGCATGGACACAGTCATCAGTGCGGTCGTGCCTAGTACATTGCCTCCTTTTTTGGAGGATTTTGGGGATGTTTTCTCTGAGGAGGGGTGTCAGGAGTTGCCTCCTCATCGCGTGTATGACTGCTCTATTAATCTCCTTCCTGATGCTAAGTTGCCTAAAGCTAGGTTGTATAATCTTTCTGGTCCTGAGAGTGTCACGCTGTATAGCAGATATATATATGTGATGTCAGTAATCTATATCAAAAGGGCAACATACTATATAACATGCGCATAGATATATGATAACATAGAATTACCTGACAGAATGTCCAGTGGGTCAATACTGAATCCGTTATACGCTGTCTCCGGCTAGAGGGTGACCGGGGTCTATGCTGACCCTAAACTGGGGTCCTGACTAATCCCTCTACCTGGAGGTACTGTTAAAGGTACAGAGGTCCAGGCCACCAGCGTAAACCCTGTCTCCTATCAATCCCTGCCAACTGTATTCTAGTCCTAAGAAGGACCCTGAATACCACCAAAGGGAATGAACAGGTAACGGTTAATGAACAGAAAGACAAACAACAAAGACAAGAAATAAAGTAGATAAAGTCTTACATACAACACTCACACACAGTAGGAACACCTAAGGTCTCAGAGATAAACTATAAGCTATAAGAGTAAAAACAACTAAGGAGCTCTTAGCTTAAGTATTCTCAGAACCGCTCCAGTCTGCTAGACTACATGAATGCTTTCACCGGCATCTAACAAGCAGACTGGCAGGAATATAAAGGAAACTAATTAGAACATAATCAAAAGCAGCCGGGCGAGGCTGGACCTAGTCTTAGCAAAGAGCTAGGTAAAATTAACTCTCATTACCAAACACAAAGAAACAGCAGCTCAGCTGTGAGAAGTCAGAATGTGCAATCGCGACGATCTTCGTGGCGATGCACCCATGACAGTACCCCCCCTTCTACGAGGGGCCTCCGGACCCTCATGACCAGGTCTGTCCGGGTAAGTTGTGTGAAAGGTCCGAACCAATCGATCTGCGTTAGCATCAGACGCAGGGACCCACGTCCTCTCCTCAGGACCATACCCCCTCCAATGAACCAAGTACTGAAGGGATCGGCGACTGAGACGTGAGTCAATGATTTTCGACCCATGAAATTCCACGTTATCATTGACTACCACTGAAGGAGGAGGTAGAGGTGACGGTATGACTGGTGCCACATACTTTTTAAGTAATGACTTGTGAAACACATTATGAATTTTAAACGTAGGAGGGAGGTCCAGACGAAATGCCACAGGATTAATTATGGAACTGATCCTGTACGGCCTGATGAATCTGGGACCCAACCTCCAGGAGGAAACTTTAAGTTTTATATTCCTGGTAGACAACCAAACCAGATCGTTCACCTTCAGATCTAGACCAGAAACTCTCCTCCTATCAGCCATCCGTTTGTAACGGTTCCCCGTAACCTTCAGTCTTAAGCGATCTGGAACTATCAGTCTCCCTGGAAGTCCCACAGGGGCGTCCCCCTGAGCCCCCAATACCTCCCCCTCAAGCTCAGAGCATACAGCTGACACTACAACTCCCTCCTGAGGAATAGGAACCGGATCATCCGTCTTCCCGGCCCCTGGGAAAGTACGAGATAAGGCATCAGGAAGCAACTTTATTGAGCAGTCATATGCGCGATGAGGAGGTAACTCTTTACACCCCTCCTCTGAGAACATCTCCCCAAAGTCCTCCAGAAAAGGAGGCAAAGTCCTAGGCACAACCGCACCGATGACCGTGCTCATGCAGTTATTCCTGCAAAATTCACCCCACTGGCTTATCTTTCTGGATTGCCAATCAATCACTGGGTTATGTTTAGCCAACCAAGGAAGTCCCAACACAATAGGAGTAGGTAGACCCTCCAACACATAACAAGACAATTGCTCTTTATGTATTGCCCCTACTCGAAGATCTATGTTATGAACAGCTTGTACCAAGCTACCTTGACCGAGAGGTCTAGAATCAATAGAGACTATAGGGACCGGTTTGGCCAATACACTCAGTTGCATACCATGCACCTGGGCAAACCGAGCGTCCACCAGATTAGCCCCGGACCCACTATCAAGAAAAACAGAAATCCTCTCAGTTCTAGTACCAATCACCACCTCCGCAGGCACGAGAAACTGAGAGGGATTTGGGGACGAAATACACACTCCCAGGTTAACTCCTTTGCTCAAAGAGGCCCGGGATGGACACCCCCCAACAAAATGTCCCTCTCTCCCGCAAAAGAAACACCTTCTAGTCTTGCGTGCACCGCCGATTCCCTCCTACAAAAATGATGTCCCTCCCAACTGCATGGGCTCCTCAGAACAGACCAGGGGAACCTCAGTATAAGGGACTTTAGTAGTAGTGGAGTCATCACGGGAGGCGGAGTTACCTCGCGTCTTCCCCGAATTCGTCTATCCATGCGAATAGCGAGGGCCATAGCAGCCTCCAGTGATGGAGGAGAATCATACTGAGCCAACACATCTTTTAATTTGTCAGACAACCCTTGACAAAACTGGCTCCTAAGAGCTGGGTCATTCCACTGAGTATCTGTTGCCCATCTACGGAACTCAGAAGAATATTCCTCCGCTGGACGATTTCCTTGCCGTATTTTACGTAACTTTGTTTCAGCAAGGGAGACTCGATCCGGATCATCATATACCAGACCCAGGGCAGTAAAAAATCGATCCACTGACTGGAGATCTGGGGAGCCTGGAGGAATAGAGAACGCCCAAGATTGAGGGTCCCCTTGTAAGAGCGAGATAACAATTCCCACCCTCTGCTCTTCACTCCCAGATGACAGAGGCCGCAGCCGAAAGTACAATTTACATGCCTCCCGGAAGGTAAAAAATTTGTCCCGCCCACCAGTGAACCTGTCCGGGAGAGCAACCTTAGGTTCAGATCTGGTTTGCTCCGGGGGGGACAAAACCTTGGACTTAATGTCTGCCAACTCCATGGACAACCCCTGCAACTGCCGGGCCAGCTGGGCTACTGGATCCATGACAGCTGGGGAGAATCTTTAGTATGGCCGGTGAAAATGTCACGCTGTGTAGCAGATATATATATATATGTGATGTCAGTAATCTATATCAAAAGGGCAACATACTATATAACATGCGCATAGATATATGATAACATAGAATTACCTGACAATGTCCAGTGGGTCAATACTGAATCCGTTATACGCTGTCTCCGGCTAGAGGGTGACCGGGTCTATGCTGACCCTAAACTGGGGTCCTGACTAATCCCTCTACCTGGAGGTACTGTTAAAGGTACAGAGGTCCAGGCCACCAGCGTAAACCCTGTCTCCTATCAATCCCTGCCAACTGTAATCTAGTCCTAAGAAGGACCCTGATTACCACCAAAGGGAATGAACAGGTAACGGTTAATGAACAGAAAGACATACAAGAAAAATAAAGTAAATAAAGTCTTACATACAACACTCACACACAGTAGGAACACCTAAGGTCTCAGAGATAAACTATAAGCTATAAGAGTAAAAACAACTAAGGAGCTCTTAGCTTAAGTATTCTCAGAACCGTCCAGTCTGCTAGACTACATGAATGCTTTCACCGGCATCTAACACACAGACTGGCAGGAATATAAAGGAAACTAATTAGAACATAATCAAAAGCAGCCGGGCGAGGCTGGACCTAGTCTTAGCAAAGAGCTAGGTAAAATTAACTCTCTCATTACCAAACACAAAGAAACAGCAGCTCAGCTGTGAGAAGTCAGAATGTGCAATCGCGACGATCTTCGTGGCGATGCACCCATGACAGAGAGGCAGGCTATGAAAGATTATATTTCTGAAAGTCTGGCCAAAGGGCATATTAGACCTTCATCTTCCCCAGTAGCCGCGGGGTTCTTCTTTGTGAAGAAGAAGATGGAGGCCTACGCCCTTGCTTGGATTTCCGCGAACTTAATCGGATTACTGTTCGAGATCCGTATCCACTCCCTCTGATTCCTGATCTCTTCAATCAAATTGTTGGCGCCAAATGGTTCTCTAAATTGGATCTCAGGGGGGCGTATAATCTGATTAGGATAAAAGAGGGGATGAGTGGAAAACGGCGTTTAACACGCCGGAGGGACATTATGAGAACCTTGTCATGCCTTTTGGTCTGACTACTGCACCAGCAGTATTCCAACATTTTGTTAATGACATTTTTCGTCACCTTGTGGGGCTGTTTGTGGTCGTATATTTGGATGACATTTTAATTTACTCACCAGATCTTGTGTCTCATCAGGAGCATGTGAGACAGGTGTTACAGATCTTGCGAGACAATAAATTATACGCCAAACTGGAAAAGTGTGTATTTGCCGTACAGGAACTTCAGTTTTTGGGTTTTTTGGTGTCAGCCTCCGGTTTCTGTATGGACCCTGAAAAGGTGAGAGCAGTGCTTGAATGGGATCAGCCAGGGGATCTTAAGGCTCTGCAGCGTTTTTTGGGGTTTGCTAACTACTACCGGAAATTTATTTGTAATTTCTCATCTGTCGTCAAACCTCTCACTGACATGACAAGAAAAGGGACGGATTTTTCTAAATGGTCGGACAAAGCTTGCCAAGCTTTTTCCTCTTTGAAGAAATGTTTTGCTTCGGCACCCGTTCTCATCCAACCAGATGCATCTCAGCCGTCATTGTAGGAGGTGGAGCGTCTGACGTAGGGGTGGGTGCAATATTGTCCCAGGGTCCGTCCCCTGGTAAATGGCATCCGTGCGCTTTCTTTTCTAAAAAATTGTCGTCCGCCGAAGGAATTATGATATCGGCAATAGGGAACTTTTGGCCATTAATTGGCTTTTGAAGAATGGCGTCACTTTTTGGAGGGGCAGTCCACCCGGTTACCGTTATTACTGATCACAAGAACCTGTTGTATTTGGAATCGCTAAGCGTCTGAATTCCAGACAAGCTCGATGGTCGTTGTTTTTTACCAGGTTTAATTTTGTCGTCACTTATCGCCCGGGGTCTAAGAATGTAAAGGCTGATGCCTTGTCTCGCAGTTTCCCAGGGCCGGGAAAACGGATGACCCGATCCTATCCTTCAGGAGGGGGTGGTAGTGTCGGCTGTATGTTCTGAGCTTGAGGAGGAGGTTTAGAGGTTCAGGGGGACGCCCCTGAAGGACCTCCAGGGAGACTGTTTGTCCCAAATCTGTTGAGACAAAAGGTTATTGAGGCACATCATAATTCTGCTCTAGCAGGACATCCAAGGAGTAAGGCTACTTTAGATCTCCTTTCTCGCCGGTTTTGGTGGCCTAAGCTTAATAAAGATGTTTTAACTTTTGTCGCGTCATTGGGGTTGTGCTCGCTCTAAAACCCCTCATACCCGTCCGTCTGGGACCCTTTTACCCTTGAAACTTCCGGAGCGTCCATGGACTCATTTATCTATGGACTTCATTACGGACCTTCCTCCGTCGTCAGGGAATACTGTCATACTGGTGGTTGTTGACAGGTTCGTAAGATGGCACATTTCGTTGCTCTTCCTGCACTCCCAAATGCTAAACTCTGGCGCAGGTGTTCATTAGGGAGATCGTTAGACTTCATGGGTTGCCTTCTGATGTGGTGTCAGATAGGGGGTCTCAGTTTGTGTCCAAATTTTGGAGGGCATTTTGTTTACGTCGGGGGATGCAATTGTCATTTTCCTCGGCTTTTCATCCGCAGACCAAAGGTCAGACAGAGCGTCTGAATCAGAGCTTAGAGACTTATCTTCGGTGTTTTGTCTCAGAGAACCAAGAGGACTGGTCTTCTTTCTTGCCTCTGGCAGAGTTCGCTCTTAACAACAGGCGGAGCGAGTCCACTGGTAAGTCCCCGTTTTTTGGGGCATATGGTTTCCATCCCCAGTTTTGTACTTTCAATGGGGGGGGCCCTTCTGGGTTCCTGAGGAGGAGCGTTTCTCGTCGTCACTTGCTTCTGTGTGGAGAGGTGTATTGAATAATCTGAGTGCGTATGGGGAACCGTTTAAACGTATGGCTGATAGGAGGAGAGTTTCTGGTCCAGATCTGAATGTGAACGATCTGGTATGGTTGTCTACCAGGAATATAAAACTTAAAGTGCCCTCCTGGAAACTGGGTCCCAGATTCATCGGGCCGTACAGGATCAGTTCCATAATTAATCCTGTGGCATTTCGTCTGGACCTCCCTCCTACGTTTAAAATTCATAATGTGTTCCACAAGTCATTACTTAAAAGGTACGTGGCACCAGTCATACCGTCACCTCTACCTCCTCCTCCGTGGTGGTCAATGGTAACTTGGAATTTCAAGTATCAAAGATCATTGACTCACGTCTGAATCGCCGGTCCCTTCAGTACTTGGTGCATTGGAAGGGGTATGGTCCAGAGGAGAGGACGTGGGTCCCTGCGTCTGATGTTAACGCAGATCGTTTGGTTCGGACCTTCCACAGAACTCACCCGGGCAGGCCTGGCCCTGAGGGTCCGGAGGCCCCTCGTAGAAGGGGGGGTACTGTCATGTGTGCATTGCCACGAAGATCGTCGCGGTTGCACATTTTGACTTCTCACAGCTGAGCTGCTGTTTCTTTGTGTTTGGCAGCTAGGGAGTTAATTCTGTCTGTGCTCGGTGCTGGGACTGGGTGCAGTTTCTCCCGCTGCAATTGATTATTTGTTGATTGGTTTCCTTTAAATTCCTGGTTGTCTGCTTGGGGAGTTGCCAGTGAAACCTTCATGCAGACCACAGATAGGAATGAATCTGTATAGACTTTAGTTGTGAGCTCCTTAGTTGTTCTAAGCTCAACTTGGTTAGAGTTTATTTCCCAGACCATTTATGTTCCTTTGGTGTTTGAGTGTGTATGCAAGCGAGTGTTATCCTGTCTGTCTTATATGTCTAATCTGTGTATTTAGCTGAGATCAGCCATATCCCTTTGGTGGTAATCAGAATCCTTCTTAGGACTGATTACAGGGTTCAGGGTCTGATAGGAGACAGGGTTAGGCTGGAGACTTGGACCTCTGAACCATTATCAGTACCTCCAAGGTGAGGGATTAGTTAGGACCCCAGTTTAGGGTCAGGTTAGATCCCGGTCCCCTCTTTCCTGTTGACAGCTATCAAGTCCTCAAGATTAACCCTGAGTTCAGCAGATATCGTGTCAGGTAAATCTATTCTATACTTACATGCTGATGTTGCTATACTATTGTTGTATAGAGTGTTGTTCCTGTATTAATAGTTTACTGACATTGTATCATATCATTAGACAGCGTGACAGTCCAACAAACAAAGTACATTTTAATTAATAAAATTTAAGAGACAGACCACATGATCGCAGCATTGGGTATATCCTCGCATTCAGGAGTGTAGCTAGAAATCAAGGGGTCCCATAGAAGAAGTTCTAATTGGGCCCAGCCCTCAAAAAAGGAATATTTGGTGGGGTCACAGAAGAGCATATCTCACTATTTTGCAGCCCTCACAAAGTAATTTTCTTCCTTTTGAAGCCTCTAGATTGCCCTTCCATTGCCTCCCATAAAGTATGATGCCAGCAAAAGTTCCCCTCAGACACAGTATGATACCCCCACAGTGAATACCTCCAAAGTACCCTCCACACACACGGTATGATGACTCTACTGTACCCCCGCCCTCAACTTCCCTGGCAAAGTATGGTGACCCCCAACACGGTATGATGCCCCAAATGTGATCCCGATACAGCTCTCCATGCAGTATAATGGGCCCCAAATAGTCCTACATATGAAATAATGGCCCCACATAGTCCTCCATATTGCATCGTGGGCCAAATATAATCACCCTGCAGGCCAGATTTGGCCCGCGGCCAGAGTTTCACATGTATGCTTTAGCTGGTGCCGTCACCCTACACTCCAGTAATGAATTGTCCCATCATAATTCTGCAGCTTCCATTTACCTTCATCGGTCTCTTTAGAGCTTCTTGGATATCAACACGTTTTCTCATTATGGTTTGGTCCAATTTTCTTTCAAATGCTAATAGATCCATGTAAGCCTGAGACTCAGGAACCAGTTCTCGGATCTGAAAAAGACAAATGAATGAATGATTACCCAATAGATGGAGCCACATTCGCTCACCTATCTCCCAACAGAGACAAAGCAAGGGCGAGCCCAAGGTGCTTGAAAGTAGAGGAAAAGTCAATACAAAATTCTACATAACAAATGATTCTAGAGCTTATGGTCCATGATGTACTGCATTCACAGGAGGGTGTGACCTGATGAGGAGAGGCTGAGGGAATAGGGCTAGCTTGGGCGCGCCTTGTGTTAGGGACAGGGAAGGAGCCCCGGGTCACCCGACAGCTGTGTCATGACATTAGCTCTGACCGTAACCATTTTCTGATCCATTACGGATCCAATCACTGCTCTGACAGAACAACTGCAGCAACTCAGTCTGGAGGTGGCAGATCTACACACGATTGTTTTGCAGCATCCAGATACATCTGATGCGAGAATCTTGTCTCTCGTAGTGGAGCCCAAGGTCACGTAGCCTGACAAGTTCTCTGGGGGTGTGACAAGTTTGCTGTGTTCCGGGAGGTCTGTAAACTGTACTTCAGGATATGTCATGTTTCCTCAGGTACAGAGGAGCAACATGTGGGGATAGTAATCTCGCTCCCCGATGGGGACCCCAAAGCATGGGCGTTTTCTCTCCTTTCTGATTCCCAGTCGCTTCAAACAGTGGAGGAGTTTTTTTCTGGCACTGGGCCTTATATATGATGAGCCTGATCGCGTCTCCTTGGCTGAGTCCACACTGCGTCAACTTCAGCAAGGAGACCGGCCGGCGGAGGAGTATTGCTCTGAGTTACAGAGGTGGGCCATGGATACCAAGTGGAATGACCCCATGGTCCATAGAAAAATATTTAGAGTTGAGAGTCCTCAGTGGTTGATACCTTTTAATGGCTAACTGAAAAGATGGTAACAAATTGCAGCTTTGGAGACTACTCAGGTCTCTTCATCAGGCAAAGACTAAAACAAAATCTGAAGAATCACATATTTATACACAACAAAGCACAGAAAAATGCAATAGATAAGACAAGTGACGTGAAGCAGAACTGTCATTATGGGAGAGGGATGAACAGTTGCGGCAATAACACGGTACTAAGATATACATCTTTCCCACAGTCCATAGTCAGTTCTATGAGGGGCTCACAGTAGGGGTGAAGGATGCCTTAGCCCTGTATGAGACTTCAGTCTCCCTTGAGGCGGTCATGTCCCTGGCGATCCTAGTTGATCAACATCTTCGCCAGAGACATAGGGAGACACCGCTACATGCGGGAGATCCGGGGTCAAGGGAGATCGGTACTGAGTCAACGGAGGAACCCATGCAAGTGGGTGCAGCATCACATTCTAGTAAACTCTCTGTTGTTCGGCAAAAAGGGGGGTGTTTTTACTGTGGTAAAAAGGGCCATTTCATGGGTACATTTCCTTCCCGACCTCACAGTAAAACAGCCGTCGGAAAACTAGATGGCCCGGGTTGCGGGGAGGTTTGCAACCCGGCTGTATTCATCACCTCTGTGGGTAGGACACAATTTTTTCTACAAGCTGAAATCCACCTGGTGAGATCAAGGTGGATGTGTCTGCTTTTCTGGACAGTGGGGCGAGGTTTAACCTGATCGATGCTAGGTTTGTCCAGGTCCAAGACCTCATTCCACATACTCTGTCCAGACCCATAATCACCATTGACTCCGCCACTTTGAGACACAGGTATTTAATTCAAGTCGTCCGAGGTTTACACCTTCAGGTAGGGGCCATCCACTCTGAAGGAATGGACTGTTATGTGCTAGAGGGTCTGCCCTCACCTGTGGTTCTTGGACTTCCTTGGCTTGCTCTGCACAAATCTATGGTTGATTGGCCGACTCAGGAAGTGGTAAAGTGGAGCGAGTATTGTCAAGGACATTGCTTGGGTACCCAACTTGCTAGGGTGGATTTTGGGGATGTGTTCTCTTAGAAGGGTAGTCAAGAACTTCCTGCCCATCGTCCTTATGATTGCACCATTAATCTCATTCCTGGTGCCAAGCTGCCTAAAAGCAGACTATATAACTTCTCTGGTCCAGAAAGGCAGGCCATGAAGGACTACATTGTGGAAAGCCTGGCAAAGGGTCATATCAGACTATCCTCATCCCCATTGCAACGGGGTTCTTTTTTGTAAAGAAAAAAGATGGGGGTTACGCCTGTAAGCCGGTTGCGGGATGCAGTGATGGACAGGAGGCAGAGCAAGGGTTAACAACTTTAACAATGGAAGACTCCACGCAGGGAGGTAAACAGTTAAATGAGGGAATAAAAGGGTTCAGTTTGCAAAGGATATGCAAAGTTAAGGAACAATGAATCAGGTAAAGGCAGAAGTTCCTCAGTCTGTGACTTTGGCTGGGAAGTCAATAGCGCCAACAACAGCTGGCGCGGTGTTTATCCAAGAAGGTCCTGTAGGAAACGAGGATCCGTCTTCTGGTGGCAGCGGTAGGTCTCCGGTACCTTCCACTGAGCCCCTAATCCATAAGTTGATGCAGCCAAGTCAATTAAGGCCGCGGCGCTGTCCGGGTCCAACGTAGACCTGCAAGTATCAACTGGCAAATCAGGGTGCAAGTGTCTGTCCCGTACCCGGT
Organism: Oophaga sylvatica; assembly: GCA_033576555.1. NCBI lineage: Eukaryota > Metazoa > Chordata > Amphibia > Anura > Dendrobatidae > Oophaga > Oophaga sylvatica. Next base: position 85,636 of record JARQOD010001238.1, read on the forward strand.
CTCTCGTATGTGGCACGTGCGCTGTACTCACGCACACGGAACGTATGTCACCTTGCTCTCTGGAAGTCACCGGGCACCTTGCACCTCTCTCTCTTAAGTCCCAGCTGGTAGCGGCGGAAGTTAACAGACGCAGGCCGGCGCAGCACCAGTGCTCTGGGTACGGAGCACTTCTCTCAGCCTGCTGCACGCCGCCTGCCGGGTCTGTCTGCTGCAGTCCATGGCAGCGCCGGCGGTTCGTGTGCGGAGCCCGCTGATGGCAGGGGCCTCTCTGCAGCTTTGCACGCTTTCTACCTCAGCTTCCAGCCGGTTCTTTGACTAAACACGCCCCTTCTTCCTGGGTCATGGGGCCTGTCCGGTCCCCTATTTCTTCCCCCGGGAAACAGGATACGCAGCCTCAACAGTTCCGGACCCGGAGCGCCACAGGTACCCGCAGCCCGGTCTTCCTCCTTACAACGCCCATGCTCCCATGCTTAGATTTCCACAAACTCAATATGATGACGGTCCGGGATCTATATCCGCTCCCTCTCATCCCGGACCTCTTTAATCAGATTGGGGTAGTGAAATGGTTCTCAAAACTGGACCTCAGGGGGTCGTATAATCTCATCTGCATTAAAGAGGAGGATGAGTGGAAAACAGCTTTCAATACGCTTGAGGGACACTATACGAACCTGGTGATGCCTTTTGGGTTGACGAACACGCCCGCCATCTTTCAGCACTTTGTAAATGACATCTTTAGTTACCTGGTAGGTAGATTTGTTGTAATCTATCTCAATGACATATTAATTATTCACCTGACCTTGAGTCACATCAGGTACATGTCAGGCAGGTCTTACATATACTCAGAGACAATAAATGATATGTCAAACCCAAGAAGTGTATGTTCTCGGTTGAGCATATCACTTTCTTAGAATATGTGTTGTCATCCACCGGTTTTCACATGGATCCAGTGAAAGTCTGGGCAGTATTGGATTGGGATTGTCCTGAGGATTTGAAGGCATTACAAATGTTTTTAGGTTTCGCTAACTATTACCCTAAGTTTATCAAAAACTTTTCAGTAGTAGCCAAACCTCTGCTGGATATGACTAGTAAGGGGACGGACTTCTCCAAGTGGTCCAGTCCCGCCTGGGAGGAATATGATACTTTGAAGAGGTGTTTTTCATCTGCGCCGATTCTTATACAGCCTGACGTATCATGTGACCAGACTGGTCCGGGCTTTTCATGTGGCACACCTTAATAACCTTGGACCTGATGTTCCGGACGTCCCTCGTAGAACAGGGGGTACTGTCATGGTGTTACTGCGACAGTGTGGAGCCAGAAGACCGCAGCGTCTCATTGCTCCTACTCCGGCGCTGAGAAGAAGCACTTCATTTTAAATGTGTTTATTTCTTCTGCGCCGATCCTCATACAGCCTGACGTCTCTCAGCCTTTTTTAGTTGAGGTCGATGCGTCTGAGGTATGAGTGGCGGCTGTATTGTCGCAGGGTGCGTCTCCTGGTAAATGGCAACCATGAGCTTATTTTTCAAAAAAACTGTCATCTGCTGAGAAAAATTATGACATTGGTAACAGGGAACTCTTAGCAATCAAGTGGGCTTTTGAAGAGTGGCGTCATTTTTTGGAGGGAGCGGTTCATCCAGTTATGGTAATCATGGATCATATGAATCTGGTATATTTGGAATCGGTGAAATGTCTAACATCTCGACAGGCATGATGAGCATTGTTCTTTACCAGGTATAACTTTTTTTGTCACATATAGGCCGGGGAACAAAAACATTAAGGAAGATGACTTATCGCGCTGTTTTCCTGGAGGATGAGATAAGTGTGAACCAGTACCTATTCTTCAAAAAGGGGTGGTTATGGCATCTATATACTCTGATCTTGAAAAAGAGGTTGTTGAGTCCTTAGTGAACATCACGATTTGGTCTTGGCTGGACATCCTGGTAATAAAGCCATCACTGATCTTCTTACTCTGCGTTTTTGGTGGCCAGGTGCTCATCAGGATATCCGGGAGTATGTAGCCGCTTGCAGTGTCTGTGTGCGTTCTAAGACCTCTCATTCTCATCTGTCGGGGGCTCTCCAACCATTGGAAATTCCCAGCAGACCTTGGACTCACTTGTCGGTCGATTTTATCACGGATCTACCTGTGTCGGTGGGAATTCTTTAATTCTGGTGGTGGTAGATAGACTCAGTAAGATGTCTCATTTTATTGCTTTACCAGCCTTATCGAATGCCAAGTCCTTGGCGAAAATTTTCGTCAAGGAAATTGTAAGGTTACATGGGATCCCGACCGATATCGTTTCTGACTGAGGGGTACAGTTTGTCTCCAAGTTTTGGAGGGCATTTTGCACCAGTCTGGTCACTTCAACAACAGTCTAATGGGCAGACTGAGCGGGTTAACAAGAATCTGGAGAAGAATCTTAGGTGTTTTGTGTCTGAAAGTCAGGAGGATTGGGTTACTTACTTACCGTTAGCCAAATTCGCTGTAAATAATTGTTGTCATGAATCTACTGGTAAGTCCCCCGCTTTTTAGGGCATATGGGTTCCATCCTCCGTTCAGTTTATTTAATAAAGATTGTCCTTCTTGGTTACCTGAAGAGGAACGGTTTTCATCTTCTATCACATCCATATGGCAGGGGGTTACTAAAAATTTGAGGAAGATGGGATCCAGATCAGTGTGGCTGATCGGAGACGTTTAGTGGGTGTGTCACAGGTGTGTCAGATTCAACAGACTGTCGCTCTGCATCTGGCTGCAGAAGGTCTCTGTCTGGCATTACAGAGGCTTCCTTAATCCTTCTGACTTTTGGACCCAGTGGCAACCTACCTCCAGTTCTAGTTGACACACCTGGACCTGGGTGTTTATAAATCCCTAGTGTGATGCAGATAGCTGCTGGTGATATTCACATTTTTCCCTTCTGAAGGCTTGGAGCTTTAGCAGTCAGCTAACTTCATCTCTGGAGCTGTTTGAGGACGTTTGGTGTTACCTCCCCGAGTCTGCTCAAGCTACCTTCAGTCTCCTAGTCTGTCTAGCTTTTTTTGTTTATAGTGGGGACAGACCAGTACGCATCCCACCCCCTCCCTATCCATTGCTTAGCTCTAGGAGATACAGGGCTTAGGTTTCCTACTCGGCAATTGGTGGGTGTGACAATGGTGAGGAGAGGCTGCTCTCATCAGGTGGGTGTGACAATGGTGAGGAGAGACTGCTCTCATCAGGTGGGTGTGACAATGGTGAGGAGAGACTGCTCTCATCAGGTGGGTGTGACAATGGTGAGGAGAGACGGCTCTCATCAGGTGGGTGTGACAATGGTGAGGAGAGACTGCTCTCATCAGGTGGGTGTGACAATGGTGAGAAGAGGCTGCTCTCATCAGGTGGGAGTGACAATGGTGAGGAGAGACTGCTCTCATCAGGTGGGTGTGACAATGGTGAGGAGAGACTGCTCTCATCAGGTGGGTGTGACAATGGTGAGGAGAGGCTGCTCTCATCAGGTGGGTGTGACAATGGTGAGGAGAGATGCCTCATCAGGTGGGTGTGACAATGGTGAGGAGAGACTGCTCTCATCAGGTGGGTGTGACAATGGTGAGGAGAGATGCCTCATCAGGTGGGTGTGACAATGGTGAGGAGAGATGCTACTCATCAGGTGGGTGTGACAATGGTGAGGAGAGGCTGCTCTCATCAGGTGGGTGTGACAATGGTGAGGAGAGGTGCCTCTCATCAGGTGGGTGTGACAATGGTGAGGAGAGGCTGCTCTCATCAGGTGGGTGTGACATGGTGAGGAGAGACGCTCTCATCAGGTGGGTGTGACAATGGTGAGGAGAGACGGCTCTCATCAGGTGGGTGTGACAATGGTGAGGAGACGGCTCTCATCAGGTGGGTGTGACAATGGTAAGGAGAGGCTGGCACTCACAGGTGGGAGTGACAATGGTGAGGAGAGACTGCTCTCATCAGGTGGGTGTGACAATGGTGAGGAGAGATGCTCTCATCAGGTGGGTGTGACAATGGTGAGGAGAGGCTGCTCTCATCAGGTGGGTGTGACAATGGTAAGGAGAGGACTGCTCTCATCAGGTGGGAGTGACAATGGTGAGGAGAGACTGCTCCATCAGGTGGGTGTGACATGGTGAGGAGGAGGCTGCTCTCATCAGGTGGGTGTGACAATGGTAGGAGAGACTGCTCTCATCAGGTGGGTGTGACAATGGTGAGGAGAGGACTGCTCTCATCAGGTGGGTGTGACAATGGTGAGGAGAGCTGCACTCATCAGGTGGGTGTGACAATGGTAGGAGAGACTGCTCTCATCAGGTGGGTGTGACAATGGTGAGGAGAGATTGCACTCATCAGGTGGGTGTGACAATGGTGAGGAGAGACTGCTCTCATCAGGTGGGTGTGACAATGGTGAGGAGAGACTGCTCTCATCAGGTGGGTGTGACAATGGTGAGGAGAGCTGCTCTCATCAGGTGGGTGTGACAATGGTGAGGAGAGCTGCTCTCATCAGGTGGGTGTGACAATGGTGAGGAGAGACTGCTCTCATCAGGTGGGTGTGACAATGGTGAGGAGAGACTGCTCTCATCAGGTGGGTGTGACAATGGTGAGGAGAGACTGCTCTCATCAGGTGGGTGTGACAATGGTGAGGAGAGGCTGCACTCACCAGGTGGGTGTGACATGGTGAGGAGGGGCTGCACTCATCAGGTGGGTGTGACAATGGTAAGGAGAGACTGCTCTCTCCAGGTGGGTGTGACAATGGTGAGGAGAGACTGCTCTCATCAGGTGGGTGTGACATGGTGAGGAGAGGCTGCACTCACCAGGTGGGTGTGACAATGGTAAGGAGAGACTGCTCTCTCCAGGTGGGTGTGACAATGGTGAGGAGGAGATTGCTCTCATCAGGTGGGTGTGACAATGGTGAGGAGAGACTGCTCTCATCAGGTGGGTGTGACAATGGTGAGGAGAGACTGCTCTCATCAGGTGGGTGTGACAATGGTGAGGAAAGACTGCTCTCATCAGGTGGGTGTGACAATGGTGAGAGAGACTGCTCTCATCAGGTGGGTGTGACAATGGTGAGAGAGACTGCTCTCATCAGGTGGGTGTGACAATGGTGAGGAGAGATTGCTCTCATCAGGTGGGTGTGACAATGGTGAGGAGAGCTGCACTCATCAGGTGGGTGTGACAATGGTGAGGAGAGACTGCTCTCACAGGTGGGTGTGACAATGGTGAGGAGAGACTGCTCTCACAGGTGGGTGTGACAATGGTGGAGAGAGACTGCTCTCACCCGGTGGGTGTGACAATGGTGAGGAGAGGCTGGGTCTCACAGGTGAGGTGTGACAATGGTGAGGAGAGATGCTCTCACAGGTGGGTGTGACAATGGTGAGGAGAGGCTGCATTCACCAGGTGGGTGTGATGAGGAGAGGCTGCACATACAGGGGGTGACAACTGTGAAGAGGACTGTTCCACAGAGGGTGTGACCTGATAAGAGAGAACTGTACTCACAGGTGGGTGTGACTGTGAGGAAGCTGTACTCACAGGAGGGTGTGACTGGTAAAGGAGAGAACTGCTTTCACAGGAGGTGTGACATGGTAGGAAGAGCTAACTAGGTATAACAAGGTGAGGAGAGCGCTCACAGTGGTGTGACCTGATAAAAGGACTGTACTCACAGGGGGTGTGACAATGTAAGAGACTGTACTCACAGGAGGGTGAGACATGATAAAGAGTACTGTATTCACAGGAGGTGTGACCTGATAAAGAGGAACTGTACTCACAGGAGGGTGTGACCTGATAAAGAGGAACTGTACTCACAGGAGGGTGTGACCTGATAAAGAGGAACTGTACTCACAGGAGGGTGTGACCTGATAAAGAGGAACTGTACTCACAGGAGGTGTGACCTGATAAAGAGGAACTGTACTCACAGGAGGGTGTGACCTGATAAAGAGGAACTGTATCACAGGATGGTGTGACCTGATAAAGAGGAACTGTACTCACAGGAGGGTGTGACCTGATAAAGAGGAACTGTACTCACAGAGGGTGTGACCTGATAAAGAGGAACTGTACTCACAGGAGGTGTGACCTGATAAAGAGAATGTACTCACAGGAGGTGTGACCTGATAAAGAGAACTGTACTCACAGGAGGTGTGACCTGATAAAGAGGAACTGTACTCACAGGAGGGTGTGACCTGATAAAGAGGAACTGTACTCACAGGAGGGTGTGACCTGATAAAGAGGAACTGTACTCACAGGAGGTGTGACCTGATAAAGAGGAACTGTACTCACAGGAGGTGTGACCTGATAAAGAGGAACTGTACTCACAGGAGGGTGTGACCTGATAAAGAGGAACTGTACTCACAGGAGGGTGTGACCTGATAAAGAGGAACTGTACTCACAGGAGGTGTGACCTGATAAAGAGGAACTGTACTCACAGGAGGGTGTGACCTGATAAAGAGGAACTGTACTCACAGGAGGGTGTGACCTGATAAAGAGGAACTGTACTCACAGGAGGTGTGACCTGATAAAGAGGAACTGTACTCACAGGATGGTGTGACCTGATAAAGAGGAACTGTACTCACAGGAGGGTGTGACCTGGATTAAAGAGGAACTGTGTACTCACAGGAGGGTGTGACATGATAAAGAGGAACTGTAAAAGAAGGGAGGATTTGAGGGCACCACAAAAAAATGAAAAGAAGGGATCTGTGACTACACACTGTAATGCACATATGGAACAAAGGAAGAGAAAAGCAGTATGTATAAAGTCACGATCAACCTCAAAAATGATAATAATGAAGTATATATGAAAATATAATCAAATTTTATTAGTACAAAAAAACACACTGAAAAACAGGGAACAATTAAAAATAATTAAAAAGGACCAGGAACGGTCCATGGTGAAAGAAGAAAAGATCCATGTAAGGATCCACTAACAAACTCCCAAATGAAGCTGGCTAGAACAGGAACAGGTGTATTGCACAGTAATTCTGCAGGTAATAGCACAATGGAACAGATTACAAAGTCATGTCAGATCGTACAGACAGTTGAACTTAAACAGATTAAACCACCCAGATCAATAGTATATACAACAAAAGTATAAATAATAAACAACGATAACAAAAATGCATGAATGAGAAAAAAACAACAACTCATGAATGGAATAAGAAATAAGTATATCAATTAGCCTAGGTGAGAAAGCCGCTAAGAAATAAATGTGCAGCTAGTATGGTTAACCTGGATAAGAAAGCCATGTTGAAGAAAAAACCATATCTTCATGAAATAATGAAGACAGGAAAATGAACCTGTAGCTAGCATGAAATAAGAATGGGAGATTGTGCCCCACGCGTATCGCCACTTGGGGGCTTGGCTTCCTCAGGGGAAAGTGAGTGACCTGTGAGACGATATGTCCCTTTATACCCAGAATAATTAGTAATAAATAACTTACACTCCCGCCTGGCGATCGGTGAGACGGCGTCCGGATGTGACAGCCGCGCATGCGCGGCTGCCTGACAACTGAACACCGCACCACGAGCGTCTCCATGGATACAGCAAAAAGACGGCGCATGCGCAATATGAGTCAGCAGGTAATAGGAAACTGATTGAAAAACCCATGAATGTGAACAGCTCCATATTATAAATGAGAAATAATTAGTATAGAAACATATATACATCAACATACATGTGCCAATTCAATGGATGCAAAAGAGTTTAGTGCAGTGTTGAACACATCTATGAATAAAAGCAAAAAGAAAACGGATAACAAGAAACCATTAAATATAAACAGCTGCACACTGTAAATGGAAGGAATGGTTGATTAGAAAAAATGAAAAAATAAAAAAAAATATAATAAAGTATTGTGTATAGTAGCATATGTATACAAATTCCATGAATGAAAACAGGTAAGTTCACTAGTCCACAGATCATCAGAAAAAGAAAACGGATTACAGAAAACATCAAATATGGAAAACTCCACACTATAAGTGGAAGAAAAAAATGGGTTAACGCAAATATATAAATACCTGTATACAGTTGCATATATGTGCCAGTTCAATGAATGAAGGACGAATAAATTCAGTATTAAACACATAAGGGTCAATTGAGTATGAACAACCATAGATGGAGAAATAGTTAATTGGCACATATGTAGGTACTGATATATCATAACAGATATGTGCCAATATGATAAATGAAGAGCAGTTAGATAAAATGTTGGATACATCCAAGTTGATTAGCCATATATGAATATATGTATACAGTGACATATGTGTGCAAATTCATTAAATAAGGAACAGATAAATGCAATGTGAAGCACATCCATAAATCATTAGGCAAAAGGAAACAGATAACGGAAAGCCAATGAATGTAGATAACTCCACATGATGAGAGAAAAAAAAAACATTTTTAGATTAGCGCATATATAAAAATAATTGTATACAGTGACATACATGTGCCAATTCGATAAATAATAAATAAAAGTTAAATGTTGGGCACAACCATAAGTCAATAGGCAAAAGAAAACGGATAACAGAAGGCCATTGAATATGAGAAAATCCACACTATAAGTGGGAGAAAAAAAATATATATATATATATTAAAAATGAATTTTATGAATAAGTGCAATTGAGACACTAATATGTTGAAAACATATATGTATCAATACAATGAATAAAGAAAGATGGATACAATGTTGCATCAAAGGGTAACTGAGAATGAAAACTATAATATATAAGATTATTTTTTATAATAGCCCGTAAATAGTAATTCCTCATTCAGTCCTCCGGGCGCTAAGCTATTAAGTTGAAAAATCCATCTCGATTCTCTTTTCAATAATTCATTGGTGCAGAACCACCTCTGATGGTGGTATCCACCTTATCCACAACTAGAACTTCGTAAATGCTGGGTAGAGCTGTTGTGAGTTGAAAAGAAATGATTGGCCAGTGAAGTAACTGGCTTTCCTGAGGCCTTGTCCCTGCGTGCACAAGAAATATCAGAGATGTGATGTGAATGCGTCTGCGAAGTTCCTGACCTGTTTTTCCCACATAAATCTTAGGACAACTGCAGACTATAACATAAACAACATTTCTTGTACGGCAATTCGCATAATAACGTGTCCGTACTTGTTCCAAAAGACCTGGGAGGGCAATGGTGTGATCGGCAATCACAAAGGGCAGATGGTACAACTGCCACATGGATATGTGCCAATGAGTTTAAAGCCCCTGCCCAAAGTTTGAGTTGGACGTTTTAAAATGACTGGAACATAGGACATCTCTGAGATTCTTGGCACGTTTAGCAATTAGCTTAGGTTTTTCAGTAACAAAAGGCAAGACCCTAGGTTCACTTAATAAGATATTCCAATTCTTGCGCAAAATACTATAAATTTCAGTCCAATGGTTATTATATGGTGTAATGATATTGGTTGTCGAAAATTCTGTCTTATGTCTCGGTTGCAGAAGTTCATTACGTTCCTTTTGTCTTGAAGCCTGATATGCTGAGAAATGATCCGTTTGGGATAGCCCCTCCCTCTGAAGCATTATGTCAGTGATCTTGCTTCCTTATATAAGGAGTCCTGTTCACTACAATTTCGTTTAACACGGTAGAACTGTCCTCGTGGAATGCCATTTCGGACATGAGGCGGATGAAAGCTTCTGTTTGTGAAACAAACTGTTTGAGGCAGTGGTTTTCCGAAAGAGTGATGTACAGACGCTGTCCCCTCTCTTAGTGATCTTTAAATCCAAAAAGTCAACGGTGTCCATTGATAGACTAGAAGTAAGAGAAATGTTCCATGGGTTAATATTAAGTTCGTCAATGAATTTTACACAATCCTCACGTGAGCCAGACCAGAAAAAAAGCACATCATCTATGTACCGATACCACCATATGACATGCGCTTGGAATGAGGGAAGTAAACGCACATGAGTCTCCTCCCACCAACCCAAAAAAAGATTGGCGTAGGAGGGCGCACATCTAGCACCCATGGCGGTGCCCGAGATCTGTTTATAAAAAGTGCGGTCAAATACAAAATAATGATTTTCCAACACAAATTTCAAAAGATCAAGTACAATAAAATTTGATTATATTTTCATATATACTTCATTATTATCATTTTTGAGGTTGATCTTGACTTTATACATACTGCTTTTCTCTTCCTTTGTTCCATATGTGCATTACAGTGTGTAGTCACAGATCCCTTCTTTTTATTTTTTTGTGGTGCCCTCAAATCGTCCCTTCTTTTGCAGTTCATATTTTCTGGAGTTTTTTCCTCCTATTTCTTTGAGTGTTGGCACACAGATAATTGTTTCTATCTATTTATATCATTATTTTTTATTATTTTTTCCTTTCACTCTTCACCATGGATATTGACGCTAGAGAGGCGGCGTGGCTTAACCAAGTTTCGGGTATTTTTTGCACTATTGGTAATAACAAGGAACCTGTTGATGACTCATTTCAAAAGCTGAAATAGTAATTAGTAGACAGCACTCATTGCATTAGGGATGCACGCTCGGGTCCACGGATCCCAATGGGCCAACAATGTCCACAAAGCAAAAAAAGGAGCAGCATCCATCCAGGTGAAGAAAATAGAAAAGCTTTATTCTGCCATCACAGATAACAACCACGACGTTTCGGCCATTCAGTGGCCTTTTTCAAGTGTACATAGACAGACATAGGCGGCCTTTAAATAGTGTGGAGAAGCCAATCACTTTCAAAGCACACGCCCACATATTAAAATACAATAAAAGCAATACATTGCAAAACAGTGATCAAACAACAAATATGTATATACTCCCATATACCTACTATCTAATACAGTCAGCAACCTATATACCTAAATAACAGAAAACATAAACAATGTTGAAAACTAAATTCACCAATCATCACCTGGCTATATGTGTCCAAGGAGACCCTAGACTAATCAGGTAAGGCAAAACATAAATCTGATATCCACCAATCACATGCGATAAGCTACCTTTGCCGCCATCTCAGTGAACCCATCAGCGGTCAGATAAGATTCCTCATCTCACAGCACATCGTGTACTGACACTGCAGCTGCGTCATGGAATGACGTATAAGGCAGCGCCGAGGATATATCAATCAGACTTGGCACTGTCCCGTGTTCTTCATCACGTGACCTAAAGTCACATGCTCAGTTCCGTCATAGTCCGCGCATGCGCAGAACATAACTGAGATGAAATCTCGTAAGTCAGACATCCAGCACTTGTGTCCACTATAGAGGATATATAATATCGCGATAATTCTGACGTGATCTTGGATAAGAGAAAACATGATCATCTAGGATAAATCATAATAGATATTATTCACAGGACACTATTAAACAAGCCACAATAAAGATAAAAACGGGATACAACAGATTCAACCCATAATAAAGTTAAATGGTCACTGACTTATTTACCAAAAGAGAATTAAAATATTTTTTGGAAAAAATTAATAGAAAAAATTAAAAGCAATACAGAGAAAGAAGCTCAAATTGAAGGGGGGAAAATTATATACAGATGTTCAAATTGTAGTCCAAATTAAGACCCTTTGGGTGTAATGTTTCAAGAATTGAAATCCAACGCAATTCCTTTATCTTTAATAATTTGGACCTGTCACCACCCCGTCTCAAAATAGGGACCCCATCAATTACCCTGAATCTCAGCTGATTCACTGAGTGTCTGCAATCCACAAAATGTTTCGAAACAGGTAAGTCTAATAATTTAGTCCTGATGGTGCTCTTGTGCTTGCTGATACGTGCCCTCACCTCCATCGTGGTCTCACCCACGTACATCAACCCACATGGGCAGGTGAGAACATACACCACAAAACTAGAGGAGCACGTATAGCGTTCTTTAATAGAGAATCTTTTCCCTGTTTGGGGATGATTGAAACAGTCGCCTCGCAACATATTCCCACAACAAGCACAACCCAGGCAAGGAAAATTACCAACCCTGGGTGGGCATAGTGTGGTTTGTCTAAGATGCTTACTTGTGCCAATGTCAGATTTAACCAGTATGTCCTTAAGGTTACGCCCACGTCTATACGAAAGTAGTGGTCTATCCATAAATTCCGCAACATGCGGGAGTCCTAGCCGTAAAAGATTCCAATGTTTATTAAGGATACCACCTATTTTGCCACTAGCAGGACAGAACGTCGAAACAAACAGCACACGTTTGGAGGTATTCTTTCTTACTTGATTGACACTATCCGGTGCCAAAGCCATGGCATCCTGTTTGTAACGACGTACACTCCTCACTGGATAACCTCTCCTGACAAATTTGTTGCACATCTCATTAAGTCTCAAATCAAGCTTATCGTCCTCCTTAACGATACGCCTCACCCTTAACATTTGACTCCAGGGAAGAGACTCCACCATCTTACGTGGGTGATTACTGTCAAAGAGTAAAAGGCTATTCCTGTCTGTCTCTTTCGTAAAGAGATCAGTTTTCAATACTCCATCTTTTTTATACACCATCGTGTCTAGAAATTGAATTTTTTCTTTCGAATAAGAGATTGTAAACTTTAGTTCGGCATATACTCCATTTAGATATTCATGAAAAGCGGATAGTGATTCTACATCACCATCCCAAACACAAAAGATGTCATCGATGTAGCGCCACCAGGCCCGGACATGGCTCCAGTGGCTGGAAGTGTACACGTGTTGGTCCTCGAATACCGCCATGAAGATGTTAGCATAAGTGGGCGCCACGTTGGACCCCATGGCGGTACCGCGCAACTGCAGGTAAAAATCGTCACCAAAAAGGAAAAAATTCCTCTTGAGGACGAAACCCAGCAGTGCCAGGACCAACCGTGCACACTCCGGAACCATGTCCGAGCCTGACAGCACCACACCGACAGCCTCCAAGCCTCTATCATGTTCAATGATGGTATAAAGGGATGTGACATCAAATGATACCAATATGGTCTCTGGGGTCACAGTAAGCATTTCAATTTTATTTAAAAAATCATTTGTGTCTCTAATGTAGGAACCCGCAGCAACAGCATGGCATCTCAATACTTTATCAAGAAAGACCGAAACTTTGTTACAAAGGGACCCCCTCCCCGACACAATCGGACGTCCAGGTGGGTTTATTAAATTCTTGTGGATCTTTGGTAATGTATACAATAATGGAGTCACTGGAGAGTCCACTATAAGGAACTGAGAAAGTTTATGGTCAATGAGGCCATCGTTGAGGGCATCATTAACTAGAAGCCGTAATTCTGTGAGAAAACGTGTGGTGGGATCCGCCGTCAACTTCGTATATACCACTTCATCCGCCAGCTGACTGCGGATTTCAGCCACATAGCTACATGTATCCATCACCACCAAAGCCCCGCCTTTGTCGGCCGCCTTGATGGTGATGGCCCGGTTACCAGACAACTTATCTAATGCCTGTCTCTCAATATGTGTCAGGTTACCCTTCCTGTTGTTAGATGCAAACGCACGTTTAAGCTTACTCACATCTTTTTCAACCAATTCAATATAGGATTCCACAAAGTTATTTTTAACCGGGGGTTGAAAGCTACTCTTATTGTATAGACCAAATTCCTGCAGTGTGAACCCACCAACATCACCATCATCCACATTAACATTAACACCTGCAGTCTCCTTATTACAGAAAAAGATGTTAATCTCAGTCTCCTAAAAAAGAAAAAAGGTCACACTCAATATTGAACCAGTCCGGATAATTGGTCGGGCAAAAGGAAAGACCCTTTGACAATACTTTACAGTCAATATCAGACAACACGAAAGAGGAGATATTTACCACCAGTTTTGACTGGTCTATATTGCTCTCCTCTTCGATTCCACATTCCGTGTTCTCATTGCTGGAGTGCGTATAGAGCCTGTCGACTGGATCTCTGTTCTCCCTTCTCCGATGCTTCCTGCCGCCCCTCCGGATCCTTTTCTTGCCACCGTAGTCTCCGTCATGCCTTTGCCTAAAAAAACAGAAGAAGAAGCCTGTGCTCCCACATTAGAGTCATCTGTTGAATCAGATTCACCAGTTGTGAACCCAAACTGTTGAGGTTCCTTCCTGGGGGGTCTCCATCTCCTTCTCTGAGATGGAGCTCTATTGTTCCTTTTAGATGGAAATGAACGTGTGTCACCCTGCCAGGAAAAAACTCGACCTGAGCCATAATCATCCGCGTCACGGAACCACTTGGTTCTTTTGGTTTTTTCAATGTCCATGCGGAATTTCAACAGCTTTTCATCCAATTGAGATTTGAACATATCAAGCTCTTGTACATTCAACAGAGTTAGCAATTGATGCTCTAACTCAGAAATCTTCTTATTCAAAGTTCCAACCTCCGCACGAAGAAATTCTATGTTCAATAACATTAGGTCGAAAGCATACTTATTTGTAATAGATTCAAACCTACTGCAGAATTGCTGATTGTCTGCCAGTAACGTAGGCCGTAAATGCGGTCTTAAGCCCCGCGGTATCCTACGTATTTTGTAGTATTCACATAATGTAGTGGCATGCAGTTCATATGAAATAATCTTTCTTTTCTCATTTTCATATTTTTTCTTTAACATATCAGCAGTAGGTTTATTAAGAAATGACATATCAATAGGTGTCCCTGATAAAATTCTTCGAGCATCATCCTCTGTGTAAGAGAAAGTGCAGGCAGTCTCCAGTTCACCCACCTCTGGAATAATGTTGTCCATATTGTCCATAGCAGGTGCACGTCCACTTGGATCCAGAACAGTAGAAATAGTAATTAGTAGACAGCACTCATTGCATTAGGGATGCACGCTCGGGTCCACGGATCCCAATGGGCCAACAATGTCCACAAAGCAAAAAAAGGAGCAGCATCCATCCAGGTGAAGAAAATAGAAAAGCTTTATTCTGCCATCACAGATAACAACCACGACGTTTCGGCCATTCAGTGGCCTTTTTCAAGTGTACATAGACAGACATAGGCGGCCTTTAAATAGTGTGGAGGAGCCAATCACTTTCAAAGCACACGCCCACATATTAAAATACAATAAAAGCAATACATTGCAAAACAGTGATCAAACAACAAATATGTATATACTCCCATATACCTACTATCTAATACAGTCAGCAACCTATATACCTAAATAACAGAAAACATAAACAATGTTCAACAGTTTGGGTTCACAACTGGTGAATCTGATTCAACAGATGACTCTAATGTGGGAGCACAGGCTTCTTCTTCTGTTTTTTTAGGCAAAGGCATGACGGAGACTACGGTGGCAAGAAAAGGATCCGGAGGGGCGGCAGGAAGCATCGGAGAAGGGAGAACAGAGATCCAGTCGACAGGCTCTATACGCACTCCAGCAATGAGAACACGGAATGTGGAATCGAAGAGGAGAGCAATATAGACCAGTCAAAACTGGTGGTAAATATCTCCTCTTTCGTGTTGTCTGATATTGACTGTAAAGTATTGTCAAAGGGTCTTTCCTTTTGCCCGACCAATTATCCGGACTGGTTCAATATTGAATGTGACCTTTTTTCTTTTTTTAGGAGACTGAGATTAACATCTTTTTTCTGTAATAAGGAGACTGCAGGTGTTAATGTTAATGTGGATGATGGTGATGTTGGTGGGTTCACACTGCAGGAATTTGGTCTATACAATAAGAGTAGCTTTCAACCCCCGGTTAAAAATAACTTTGTGGAATCCTATATTGAATTGGTTGAAAAAGATGTGAGTAAGCTTAAACGTGCGTTTGCATCTAACAACAGGAAGGGTAACCTGACACATATTGAGAGACAGGCATTAGATAAGTTGTCTGGTAACCGGGCCATCACCATCAAGGCGGCCGACAAAGGCGGGGCTTTGGTGGTGATGGATACATGTAGCTATGTGGCTGAAATCCGCAGTCAGCTGGCGGATGAAGTGGTATATACGAAGTTGACGGCGGATCCCACCACACGTTTTCTCACAGAATTACGGCTTCTAGTTAATGATGCCCTCAACGATGGCCTCATTGACCATAAACTTTCTCAGTTCCTTATAGTGGACTCTCCAGTGACTCCATTATTGTATACATTACCAAAGATCCACAAGAATTTAATGAACCCACCTGGACGTCCGATTGTGTCGGGGAGGGGGTCCCTTTGTAACAAAGTTTCGGTCTTTCTTGATAAAGTATTGAGATGCCATGCTGTTGCTGCGGGTTCCTACATTAGAGACACAAATGATTTTTTAAATAAAATTGAAATGCTTACTGTGACCCCAGAGACCATATTGGTATCATTTGATGTCACATCCCTTTATACCATCATTGAACATGATAGAGGCTTGGAGGCTGTCGGTGTGGTGCTGTCAGGCTCGGACATGGTTCCGGAGTGTGCACGGTTGGTCCTGGCACTGCTGGGTTTCGTCCTCAAGAGGAATTTTTTCCTTTTTGGTGACGATTTTTACCTGCAGTTGCGCAGTACCGCCATGGGGTCCAACGTGGCGCCCACTTATGCTAACATCTTCATGGCGGTATTCGAGGACCAACACGTGTACACTTCCAGCCACTGGAGCCATGTCCGGGCCTGGTGGCGCTACATCGATGACATCTTTTGTGTTTGGGATGGTGATGTAGAATCACTATCCGCTTTTCATGAATATCTAAATGGAGTATATGCCGAACTAAAGTTTACAATCTCTTATTCGAAAGAAAAAATTCAATTTCTAGACACGATGGTGTATAAAAAAGATGGAGTATTGAAAACTGATCTCTTTACGAAAGAGACAGACAGGAATAGCCTTTTACTCTTTGACAGTAATCACCCACGTAAGATGGTGGAGTCTCTTCCCTGGAGTCAAATGTTAAGGGTGAGGCGTATCGTTAAGGAGGACGATAAGCTTGATTTGAGACTTAATGAGATGTGCTACAAATTTGTCAGGAGAGGTTATCCAGTGAGGAGTGTACGTCGTTACAAACAGGATGCCATGGCTTTGGCACCGGATAGTGTCAATCAAGTAAGAAAGAATACCTCCAAACGTGTGCTGTTTGTTTCGACGTTCTGTCCTGTTAGTGGCAAAATAGGTGGTATCCTTAATAAACATTGGAATCTTCTACGGTCAGGACTTCCGCATGTTGCGGAATTTATGGATAGACCACTACTTTCGTATAGACGTGGGCGTAACCTTAAGGACATACTGGTTAAATCTGACATTGGCACAAGTAAGCATCTTAGACAAACCACACTATGCCCACCCAGGGTTGGTAATTTTCCTTGCCTGGGTTGTGCTTGTTGTGGGAATATGTTGCGAGGCGACTGTTTCAATCATCCCCAAACAGGGAAAAGATTCTCTATTAAAGAACGCTATACGTGCTCTTCTAGTTTTGTGGTGTACGTTCTCACCTGCCCATGTGGTTTGATGTATGTGGGTGAGACCACGATGGAGGTGAGGGCACGTATCAGCAAGCACAAGAGCACCATCAGGACTAAATTATTAGACTTACCTGTTTCGAAACATTTTGTGGATTGCAGACACTCAGTGAATCAGCTGAGATTCAGGGTAATTGATGGGGTCCCTATTTTGAGACGGGGTGGTGACAGGTCCAAATTATTAAAGATAAAGGAATTGCGTTGGATTTCAATTCTTGAAACATTACACCCAAAGGGTCTTAATTTGGACTACAATTTGAACATCTGTATATAATTTTCCCCCCTTCAATTTGAGCTTCTTTCTCTGTATTGCTTTTAATTTTTTCTATTAATTTTTTCCAAAAAATATTTTAATTCTCTTTTGGTAAATAAGTCAGTGACCATTTAACTTTATTATGGGTTGAATCTGTTGTATCCCGTTTTTATCTTTATTGTGGCTTGTTTAATAGTGTCCTGTGAATAATATCTATTATGATTTATCCTAGATGATCATGTTTTCTCTTATCCAAGATCACGTCAGAATTATCGCGATATTATATATCCTCTATAGTGGACACAAGTGCTGGATGTCTGACTTACGAGATTTCATCCCAGTTATGTTCTGCGCATGCGCGGATCTATGACGGAACTGAGCATGTGACTTTAGGTCACGTGATGAAGAACACGGGACAGTGCCGAGTCTGATTGGATATATCCTCGGCGCGGCCTCTATACGTCATTCCATGACGCAGCTGCAGTGTCAGTACACGATGTGCTGTGAGATGAAGAATCTTATCTGACCGCTGATGGGTTCATTTCAAAAGCTGTCATCTGAACTTACACATCTTCATAAAGCTGTGGTTAAAACTTGGTGGAATATAAAAAGTCTAGAAGAATATCTCAAACTGGGTCTGGTGCCCAGAGGCTTGAGAGTTCAAATTTTTCCAGTATGGGAAGTT